>LOJH01010455.1:0-18623 GCA_001685095.1 Ellobius talpinus
GGGGAGGGAAATGGGAGTAGGGGAGGAGGTGGAAATTTTTATTAAAAAAAAGAACACATCAGAAAAATCACCCACCATGATCAAGTTGCCTTCATCTCAGAGATGCAGGGATGGTTCAACATACAAAAATCTGTCAATGTAATCCACCATATAAACAAACTGAAAAAAAATCACTTGATCTTTTCATGAGTCCATATTTAACTTATCAAGTTACTGTGACTTTTAAGAGATTCGATAGTATTTCTTACCTTTAAATTGTGGTGTATTTTAATTTTAAGTCATTTGGAAAAAGAAATTGTATGCACACCTCTTTCTGATTAGCCTCCCTGAAACAATAGCCTAGTAACTACTCAAACAGAATTAATATCATATTATTATTTGTAATACTGTTATGAAGTAAAGCCCATGAAAAGATTTTCATAGGATATATGCAACCAATGTACATTTTTATGTAACAGAATTTAGTATAATGAGTTTTGACATTTCTAGGCACCTCATACTTGTAGAGACCAATATTAATATTTTTGCTTTCTTCATGGAAAAGCCCAGAGTTTAGTAGCTATAACCGAGACCTCATAGCACATTAATTTCAAACATCTTTTGTTATGTTATGATGATATGGTTATTCATAGAAAAGGTTAGCCAATCTTTGTTCTAGAGAAATGGAGTACATTTATTGGCAGCTCTGAAAGAATACTCAAAGTTAAGATCATTTGCTTGAGTTGGGAATGTATTTTTCTCTAGCCACTAGGTTCATAAATGAAGTTTAAGGAAGGTGAGTTGAATAAGGGTTATTATATTACCAGGTCAGTGAAAGGAAGATAACACTTCTCTTAAATGAAGATCAGCAGCAGTGTAACTGTAACAAGATGAAGATGATAGGGCATGACCTTGAATCAACAGTTATTTGGTTTTAGTACAGTAACTTGCCTCAAAAGATGAATGGAAGTTAGAAAGAGTTTAAACATGGTTTGTAGGGTTGGCAATTATAAGTTTTAAGTATTTGAGTAGTTAGGTGGTAGGAAAGTAAAACAAGTTGTACCTTCTGCATTTTATGCATCAGGGTCATATTAATATTAGGAGCTTTTACTTGGCTCAGCAAACACTGCTTTTCTTTAACTTTAAACATGAAGCTTATATTAAAAAAACAGAAGAATCCTATTCAGGAATGGTTGAAAGCATCCTGGTGATTCACAGTTATTAGATAAAGGACAGCACAGATCTCAGAGGAAAACAAATCTTAAAACCAATCATCTCCTTTTACAAGTAACACAATATGTGAATATATGTTTTTAGAATCCGTTTTGTCTACTTTAAGCTCTAGGTGCAGGGAAAGCAAAGCTATTTTAAAGTTGCTGAGGCCATTCTGGAAAATTACTGCCTTCACATGCCCAGAACACGAAGTTCTCCCTTCAAGATGTTATTGTGTTTGATTTCAAAGGCTTGATATCATCTTACTAAAAATAAAACTTTTAAGGAAGATGATAGCTTTAGAAATTATTTTAGACACTCTGTCTATAAAAAAGAATATGTAGATTATAATTGCCATGGCAAGCAAGTCTGAGATGTGCTTGCTGGGTCACTAAAGAGTGGAAACCAGTGGGCAATAGGAAGTGAAATTGATGGCTTTGCTGCTATAATCTAGCGGGTGGTCCTAGCTGCTCTTTCAGTCCTTGAATAACTATGATACTTTTTAACATTCATTATTTCTGGAAATCATTTTCCTTTATACATGAAGAGCTAAGCTTATATCTTCTTGCCAGAATCATATATATATATAGGCAAAACAAGTGCACATATATCTCTGTGATTTATGTAAGAATGAATAGATGTGAGACTTTAAAATTTTTAAAAGACCTAAGTGGAAATAATCAATGTTTATTTAACAGAAAGCACAAAACACTTCCTTTGCATTTTCAGTAGGTCTTTGGGTGAACCTACAGATTTGTCAACAAAATCAGTTAATATAATAATTTTCTAAGGTAACTTTTATATTTTTTTCTAATAAAAAAGCACCAGACTCATCTGCACATAATAAAACACAGAAAAAACAAGACTATGAAAAAGAAAATGACAGACAAAAAAATCTAGGTGGGGTGACACATGATTATTATTCCAGGACTAAGGAGCCAGGCAGTAGTACTTGAATTCAAAGTCAGCCTGGAATACATAGTAACAGACTAGTCTGGGCTATGTAGACTGTGTCTCAATTAAACAACAGGAAAGAAAAATGAACTCCAACCGAATGAACAAAGTTCATATAGTCAGCATCCTAAGTGAATAACACAGAAATTTCTGTCCTACATTGTGATACATTCTTTCACTTCCTTTCACAATAGTTTAGGTTTTTAAATTCCTTCATTTTAATTTCATTTTATCTTCTCTAACATTTTTATACATTGTTGAGATTTCACAGGTTGTAAAGACACATGTCAAGGTGTCATTTCTGTTACAATGTTTAATTAGTTCATTTAGAAATTCTTTTCAGTTTTAAAAAAACAGAAAATTCTTGAACAATGATAAAAAGCCCTAAAGTTCTTTTCATGATAAGAAACTCTAACATCTTGATTATATATGCTACTAGCAATTGTTTATATTTGACTTGGTAGAATTTTATGCAGATTTTCTTTCAAAGCCTTAAAATGATCTGTTGTCTGAACACATTTTAAGATATGTTAAAGTGTTTCTTTATGACATTGTAGGAAAATTCAAATTTCATTAAAGTAATTACATTTTAAGCTATATATTTTCTTAAAATAAATGTACTTTAAACTTCTTTAGGTCAATTTTGTTAAGACAAAAATAAAGGCAAATTTACTAGATTTTTCAGAAAATCTTTTTCTATCTTTTAATATTAATAAACATAAATATAACAAAGTTGGCCCGTACATATTTTATTATTGTAACTACTAATTTTTATTATTAACTATATATTGATATACTTCAAAGATAGGCTTTATAGTTTTTATAAAGTTAAAAAGCAAAGAATGCTTCATTTAAAAGATGTTACAAATAACAGATTAAAAAAAAGTAGCCATGACTTTGAAGCAGAATGAGGAGGGGTTTATGGAAATGTTTGGAATGATAAAAAGGAAGGTAGAAATGTCCTAATTAAATTATAATCTCAATAAAATAAAAACCTTAAGATACATACTGCAATGGCAATTGGATTTTCAAAAGTGTGGTACAGCAGCACCTCATTTTGTGAGGTTTTATGTCAGTTCATGATTGAACTCATGTTCAATCATGGCCAAAAATTATTGCAAAGAGTTTCAGAAATTCATGAATTTTTACAGCTGTTTTGAGTACTGTGATGATCTGCATTCCCCTATGAATCACCCATATGTCCAAGAACGACTATGTACACACTACCCATTTGTCAAGTGTAACCACTGCATACACACTACCAATTTGTGCAGTGTATCCACAGTGTACATACTACCCAGTTGTCCAGTGTATCCACAGTGCACACACTACCCATTTGTCCAGTGTAACCAATGTGTAATTTCTACTGATTTGTCCAGTGTATCCACAGTGTAATAATACCCATTAGTACAGTGTATCACACTGTACATACCACTCATTTGTCTAGTGTATCCACAGTGTACACACTACCCATTTTGTCCAGTGTATCCACCATGTACATACTACCCATTTGTTCAGTGTATCCACAGTATACAAACTACTCAATTGTCCAGTGTAACCACAGTGCACAGACTACCCATTTGTACAGTGTATCACAGTGTACACACTACCCATTTGTCCAGGGTAACCACAGTGTACATACTACCCATTTGTCCAGGGTACCCATAGTGTACACAGTACCCATTAGACCAGGGTAACCACAGTGTACGTACTACCCATTTGTCCAATGTATCCACAGTGCACACACTACCCATTTGTACAGTGTATCACAGTGTACATACTACTCACTTGTTGAGTGTATCCACAATGTACATACTACTCATTTGTCCAGTGTATCCATAGTGCACATATTACCCATTTATTCAGTGTATCTACAGTGTACAAACTACCCATGTGTCTAGTGTATCCACAGTGCACAAACTACCCCTTTGTCCAGTGTATCCATAATATACATACTCCCCCTTTGTCCAGTGTATCCACTGTGCACACTAACCATTTTCCCAGTGTATCCACAGTGTACACACTATCCATTTGTTCAGTGTATCCACAGTGTACATTCTCCCCCCTTTGTCCAGTGTATCCACTGTGCACACTACCCATTGGTCCAGTGTATCCACAGTGCACACATTACCCATTGTATCCACCATGTTCATACTACCCATTTGTTTAGTGTATCCACAGTGCACACACTAACCCTTTGTCCAGTGTATCCACAGTGCACACACTATCCGTTTGTCCAGTGTATCCACATTGCACACACTATCCATTTGTCCAGTGTATCCACAGTGCACAAACTACCCCTCTGTCCTGAGTATCTGTAGTGCACACACTACCCCTTTGTCCAGTGTATCCACAGTGCACACACTACCCATTTGTCCAGTGTATCCACAGTGTACATATTACTTATTTGTCCAGTGTACCCACAGTGTACAAATAATCCATTGTCCAGTGTATCCACAGTGTACATACTACTCATTTGTCCAGTATATCCACAGTGCACATACTACCCATTTATCCAGTGTATCCACAGTGCACACACTACCCCTTTGTCCAGTGTATCTATAGTGTACATACTACTCATGTGTCCAGTATATCCACAGTGCACACACTACCCCTTTGTCCAGTGTATCCATAATATACATACTCCCCCTTTGTCCAGTGTATCCACAGTGCACCCACTACCCATTTGTCCAGTAAACCTACAGTGCACATACTACCTTTTTGTCCTTTGTATCCACAGTACACACACTATCCTTTTGTCCACTGTATCCACAGTGCACACACTACCCATTTGTCCAATTATCCACAGTGTACACACTACCCATTTATCCAGTGAACCCACAGTGTACATACTACCCATTTGTCCAGTGTATCTATCCACAGTGCACACACTACCCATTTGTCCACTGTATTCACAGTGTACATAATACCCATTTGTCCAGTGTATCCACAGTATACACACTACCCATTTGTCCAGTGTATCCACAGTGCACACACTACCCCTTTCTCCACTGCATCCACAGTGCACACACTACCCTTTGTCCAGTGTATCTACATTGCAAACACTACCCCTTTGTCCAGTGTATCCACAGTGAACATACTACCCATTTGTCCAGTGTATCCACAGTGCACACATTACCCATTTGTTCAGTGTATCCAAAGTAGACACACTATCCCTTGGTCCAGTGTATCCACAGTGTACACACTACCCCTTTGTCCAGTGTATGCACAGTGTACACACTACCCCTTTGTCCAGTGTTTCCACAGTGTACACACTAATCATTTGTCCAGTGTATCCACAGTGTACATAATACTTATTTGTCCAATGTACCCACAGTGTACACACTACCCCTTTGTCCAGTGTTTCCACAGTGTACACACTAATCATTTGTCCAGTGTATCCACAGTGTACATACTACTCATTTTTCCAGTGTATCCACAGTTCACACACTACCCATTTATCCAGTGAACCCACAGTGTACATACTATCCATTTTTCCAGTGAATCTGTAGTGCACACACTACCCATTTGTCCAGTGTATCCACCGTGTACATACTACCCATTTATCCAGTGTACCCACAGTGTACGTACTATCCTTTGTCCAGTGTATCCACAGTGTAGAAACTATCATTTGTCCAGTATATCCACAGGGCACACACTACCCCTTTGTCCAGTGTATCCACAGGGCACACACTACCCCTTTGTCCAGTGTATCCTCAGTGTACTTACTATACATTTGTCTAGTGTATCCAGAGTGCACTTACTACACAATTGTATATATGTGCCAGTGAATCCACAGTACATATGCTTCAACAGTATGGCAATTGCTAGAAAAGGGAGAGGGAACCACAACCAGAGATGAGACAAAATAGAAATGTTATCTTAATTATTATATTGCTGTTGCTGTCCTTTTCATTGTTATTTTACTAATTTTTCATTGTATATGACATATATTCAATATCATAGGTATGCATATGCAAAGGTGAAACCTAATGTATATAAGGTTCAATATTCTAGTTTCAAATATCCCTGTGGAATCCAATAACATATTTCCCAGGGGTAAATTGGAAAGATAGTATTATCAAAGTTTTGTTCACATTGATAAATTAAAACAATTTTTTATTGCTATACTAAAATTAATAAACCCTGAAATATATAAAAGTATAAGTATCATTAAATATGATTCATGGAGGGATGACTTTCCTATTATCTTAAAAATGACTTCTACTTGTATAGATATACTTACAAATATTGCACATGCTCTTCATGGATGTTCTTGATATTTTCATCTTGCAGCATATAGCAATGCAAGAGTAAAGAATGCAATTTTCCATTTCTTATAAAATTAACTGGTAATTATAATGTAATTTCTATGTGACTTTGGCCACAATAAGAAAAATAATTTACATTTAAACCAAAAATTCTAGAAAATACATTTTTTTTCCATTTCATTGTTCTCACCTTGATATTTGGAAGGGAACTAAGAAACCTTTTTTTAGAGTTACATTCGTCTTTCTTTTAGTTTGTCTCTAAGTCTGTGAAGTCCTAGGGAAAGCACAAAAAATAGAAATCAGGCAAGAAAACAAACATGAAAATGGGCAAACAACATTTATCAACACAAAATAGCTACCAAAGATCATATTTGTTGGCCGTTTGTCAGTCTTACCGCAGTGGATGACATTCACACACAAAATTTTTATTTTGTTGAAGTTTCAGATTCCCCTCAACTGAAATAAGGCTCTTCCTGAAATGGCAACTACCGTGTTTGAAAGGACTGCACACACAAGACGAGGAGGAATCAAGACAAACAAAAAAAACACCACAAAAACAAAGAATAAGTACACAAAGTACACAAGTGTATTTATTACATTTTGCAAGCACTTTGTTCTACATTTCAAAAACGCCACCATCAAGCTGTTGGCACATTTATGTACAAAACAGATTACTTGTAATGCCTGCTACAAAGCACTCTGTGAAAATACAAACCCTAAAACCAGAAATAAAAGCCAAAATGTCAACATCGTTACATAAATTTGGGAGACAGTTTTAAAAATCATCACAAACTGTAGACACAGAACTGAAACACTATAATATAGAATTTGAAGAAGCCCATTAATACTTTTGCTGAATATCTTTAATACTGCATATATCAGAAAAATTGTTGAACCAGTAAGATAATCTAAGAGTTAAAAAGCAAAATACCCCCAAATTAATATTATAGAATGCATAATCATGCCACAGATAACGCTAGTAATACCCCCTACTTACTACAAGAACTTGTAAAATTACTGATGATGCATGACTAGTAGTTGTACAAAGATTGTTTCACTCAATAAATTTTATTGGGAATGCACTTACACTGAGGGAGGATTTCACAATGGTCAAATCAGTGCACAACACTAACTAGGTTTATACACTGACAAAATGTCTTGTCAGGCTATATCATTATTTTAAATGACACTTTACAGCATTCTTGTAGCATTAGAAAGAATCAGAAGAGAGTCAAGATTAAAATAAACACCAAATTTGGTCCAGTAACACTGATTGTTTTTCTTTTCAAATTTACTTGATATAGGTACTTCTTATAAATGAATATGAATGAACATTCGGTTAAAATGACTTACTTGAAATAAAGACACAAATTTATCACTACACTCCCAAACAATACATTCTATAGTGGCCTCTGACCACCCTTTAGAAAACACTACAGGTAAACCAACATATATTAGAAGGCTGCAAGCAAAGCTATTATATTAATGGAAGTCTTTTCAAATATATCATACACATTTTAAGAAATAGCTTACAGAGGTGCAATCCATTAAAAGTTTTAAGTGGGTAAAACAAGTCTTCAGGGGGATAGTGTGCTTATGTTTAATATATCACCTTCATAAAGGTAATTAATTTTCCACATTAGCATATTAAAAGATCCAATCCAGCCACTGCATAAATCACAAAAAAGATCATTCTCCAACAGTCCACAGGAGTTATTTCCGTGATAATTGTTTCTATGCTAAACGTTAAAAGGTAAGCCTGGTGTCACAATCTTAGAAGGCAACTGGCCATGCATTAGCATCACTGTTTCTACATGCTCACAACATAAACATGTGTAATCAGAGAAATACCTTTTAAGTACATCAAGGAAAAAAATACAATGTTAACAAAGATAAGAAGCACTTTTTTTAAAACCGACTTATAAATTTAGAAATTGCACCTTAGATTGATGAAAACATTAACCAGCCAGGGCCTATAGCCATGTGGCCACTGATCTCCAGACTAGATTTCCATATTTCAAGAAGAGTTACCATGATGCCATCTCTGTCTCTTGTTTATAATGTACAATGGTCCCTTTGAAGGTTACCTGTAGTTAAACTAGTTCCAGAAATCAAAACTAAAAAGTATAAAAAGCTATTTTCTTTTCAAAACATAAGAAACAATGCAAAAAGAGTTATGTGTGATATGTGGGAGGTGATTAAAAATCAAATATTTGCATTTGACAATGTTAATGTCTTTGATCTTACATTACTACTAAATCAGTTTGACAAATTAAAAAAAAGCTGAATAGGAGCTTGTAGAAGAAATTTGGTTATTCCAATTTAACAAATTAGGAGATGGAATGCTAAACAGCAAAGAGTTCTGCTTCAGTGATTCATTAGTCACCTTACATCTCTTTGATGAGAAGCACTCAGATTTTGCTTTTCACAGGTTGGATGGTTGGATGGCCCTTAATTAAACACCAATGCATTTGAATGGTAAGGAACAGAGAAACTTATTTATGTGTATGCATTGAGCCGCTCTTTGGAGCGAGTGGAATGAATGTCATGAAGCTCTTGCTCCTCCTTCGACTTGATGTCTTCATACTTCTGCATCCGGCAGGCATCTTTCACATAGGCCCAGTTGGCAGACAGAACCATAAGGTAGTGGACCTGATGGAGATAATATCATTTACACTGGAAGTCTGTTCACTATCAGTATATTGATGCTGTGATTAAATAAATAACCAAACTATATATCTACATAGGAAAGTTTCACAATTCAAAAATAAACAACATTTGTGAGATAATGACTATTTATCTATACACTATGACTAAAATGTATTTTCTCACTCAGCGAAATATCTCTTTTTCCTTTTCAATTTTTAAATAATCCAACTCTGATTATAAATGCTCCTTAATGTTTCCCTGTCTATGCTATCATCATTTACCCAAATCCTAAGACTGCATGCTTCTTATTCATATATCTGTGAAACATACTGCATAATATATAAGCAGAAATACTCCCTTATGTAATTCATATTTTGAATTTATATTGTGCTAAGAAGAATGATCTCAGAAAATTCTGTTACTAAACTAACACTTTGATTATATTTAGACACAATCCAGGACCAACCACAAAGTTTTAAAAATTGCACTATGCTCAATCTAACAGTTTAACTTGTGGTAGAAAGTAGAATCGCCCAGGGTTTATGGAGACTATGGGAGAGATATTTTATGTCAAAGGACACAAAAATGACTGGAGAGGAAGCAGAACAGATCTGTTCTCTGGCGTGGTGAATATGGTTAATGATTGTGTTTTGTATCCTGGAAAATCACAGAGTGATAGAAAGTATATTTGTCCTTTTACCACAAAAAGCAAATGAGATAATATACATGTTCATTAGCTTTAATTTAGGATTTCTAAAACCATTAATGAAATAATATATATTGAGTTTCTATCAACCTCCAAAAATAAATAATTTAAATGAAACAAAATCAATGGCTATTTAGAATAACTGACAAATAAATACATAATTTTATGTGTTCAAAACCTTCCTCTTCATTATGTGAGAAAATATTATCTATAAATTACTAAACATATTATTTTAATGCTTGCATGTAACTTATTAAATTAAGCATATATGAGTAAAATAACAAAAAGAAATCCAGGACCATTTAGTTCTGAAGCGAGGGAGAGTTTTAACCCTAATGTCATGCTCTTGCTACCCTTCCCTGGCTGCAGGTGGTAAGATTATCTCAGGACGTTTCTGGCATGTGGTCCTTCTGAGCACTGTTACAAAATAATTGAGTAGAGAAACTGCTGATTTTAACATTAATCCTGTAACCCTGCCTTAAAATTATAGATGGCATCATCAATATTTTAATAGAATATAAATCATAATTTTCTCATTTATTTTGTGGAAAAGATAATAGCTATATGGGAAATACAGAATGAGATTGTATCAAGAACTTTTGCTACAAATATTGAATGGGCTTGTATACAGAAATTATTAAAGTACTTTAAATGGAGGAAAATTTAAATATATGTTCTTAGTTTCAGAAATAGTAGTGGTAGTTATGTTAATCCTGCCTCCTATGACCTGAACTATTATCAAAGTGAAGAAGTCATAAATACTGTTGACAATCTTTTATGGTAGCCCAGAATCTTAGAATAATACTAGCCAGAGAGCATTAACCTTAAAAGAATTTAGCAGGGAGGTGGTGGCACAGGCCTCTAATCCCAGCACTCAGGAGGCAGAGGCACGTGGATCTCTGTGAGTTTGAGGCCAGCCTGGTCTACAAGAGCTAGTTCCAAGACAGGCTCCAAAGCTATAGACAAGCCCTGTCTCAAAAAATATTTTTACACAATTTTTTTACATTCTTTCTATTCAAAATAATATTTATAGGTCTAGTGAGATGGCTCAGTGACTAAAAGAGATTGCTGCCAAGCCTGATGACTCAAGTTCAAATCCCGTGATCCCCATGGTAGAAAAAGAGAAAACATTCCCCCAAATTGTCCTCTGACCTTCATACTGACCTCACTGTCCCACCTCCTACCAGCCCCTAAATAAATCAGAACATATATTCAAAAACTCTCCTTCTTTTCAAAAATCAGACTTAATTTTATTTTATGAGTATGAGTGTCTTTTCTACATGTATGTGGCCCACAATGAATGACTGGTGCCTATGGAAGCCATAAAAAGGTCTCAGATCACCAGCTGTAAGTTGCCATGTGGATGTTAGGAATTGAACTCAGCTCCTCTAGAATAGCAACCAGTGTTCTTAACCACTGACCCATATCCTCAGACTCCTTTTTTACTATGCTGACAATAACATCTTATAAGGAAAATGTCTGAGAAGCAAATTAAGTATTCAAGCAAATAGCATTGCAATTCAAGTTGTTAAGTCAATCATTAAGCTGTGAGGGACTTACCATAGCAATAACTGCTGCTCCAGCTCCAGCAAGTGCCACAATAAACAAGTGGAAGGTCATATTCAGCTGCAAAAAAAAAACACCAAAAAAAACAAAAACCGAACAGAACAAAACAGAACATCACACACACACACAATAAAAAAAGGTGCGTCAGTTACATAGAGAAGAGAGATTGGGACTGGCACTACCATATAAACATGACTCAGTATATCATTAATAAGTGGGAGCTCTTGACAAGTCATGTATTTTATCAACAAACACTTTAAAATATTCTTTCTCTTTCAAATCACTTGAATCATTATAACTGAACTATTTTACTAATATTCATTATAAAGATGAGGCTAAACAGAAATATTCAAATAAAAACTAATAAGTAATAATTCAAAAAAGATGAGGCTATCATTGAAAATGATGGATTTTACAATATGGATTTAATAATATATATCATGATATATCTTTATAATTTTCAATCTATATTGAAATGAGTTTCTATAACATCTCAAACATTTATAATAACTGTATTTAAATATACAAAATAGTTTTTATACTTGTTTAGTAACCTGTAAAATAGTGACAAGTAACAAGTAAAACAATCTGTGACAGGAAAAAAATCAAAATATATTTAATTAGAATACATCCTTTAAGCAGAAAACTGTATGCTAAAATTTTGACAAAATTTTAAAATTCTCACCTCAGTAGATTCACACATCCTCAAGAAATTCTCAGAGACAGTACAAATTTTCTTTTCCTCTCCAATTGTCACAATCCCTGCAGGATGTAGAAAATTATAGGTTAACATTAAATATGTTTTAAAGATCCTGAAGAGAAAATCTTTTGACTGCAAAAATGTTATTTCTCAGCTTTTATTTCCATCATTACTGCACACAGGCTCATGAATATGAAATATAAAATTAACTTAGCAATTTAAAACACTTTTCATGAGGACTGAAGTAAATCTATCCCCTGGATTGTTCAGATTTGATTGTAGCTAGTTCATTGTTTTGGTTCATTAATGTGAAGCATCACAACTATTTGAGTGATTACGCCCCAGATTGTACTAAGTCAGGATTAAATTTGTTCAGCTTGATCAAGGCTTTCATTAATTTATAGACATATTGGTCAGAAGAGAGTCCCTTCTTATGATGATATCACACACAGTGCTATTAGCAAGCAGGAATTAAAAGAATTTGCTGTTTCACTCATGCTGACGCTTGCCTGTTGATTCATATGCCAACTCCCCAGAGGGATTTTTAAATACACATATTTCTAGACTGTAACACACATCTTTAGCACAGAATCTATGAAATTTAGGTCTGGAGTATTGCTGCAAGCAAATAGGAAAAGATGTTAATAATAAAGTGCTTGCCTTGGAAGCACAATAATTTGAGTTTGATCCCCAGGGTCCATATTCAATTCAGTGCAATCCCCATCAAAATTTCCACACAATTCTTCACAGACCTCAAAAGAACAATACTCAACTTCATGTGGAAAAACAAAAACAAACAATCAAAAAAAACCCAGGATAGACAAAACAATCCTGTACAATAAATGAACTTCTGGAGGCATCACAATCCCTGACTTCAAACTCTACTGTAGAGCAACAGTAATGAAAACATAAAAACAGATAGGAGGACCAATGGAATCAAACTGAAGACCTGAATATCAATCCACACACTTATGAACACCTGATTTTTGACAAAGGAACTACAGAATGGGAAAATATCTTTACCAACCCCACATTGGACAGAGGATTGATCTGCAAAATATACAAAGAACTTAAGAAACTTGACAACAAAATAACAAATAATGCAATAAAAATTGGCTACAGAACTAAACAGGGAACTCTCAACAGAGGACTTTCAAATGGCTGAAATACAAGGAAATGCTCAACATCCTTAGCTATCTGAGAAATGTAAATCAAAACAACTCTGAGATTCCATCTTACACTGGTAAGAATAGCCAAGACCAAAAACAGTGATGACAGTTTATGCTGGAGAGGATGTGGGTTAAGGGTAACACTCCTCATTGCTGGTAGGAGTGCAAACTTGTACAGATTCTTTGAAAATGAGTCTGGTGACTTCTCTGAAAATTAGGAAACAATCTACATCAAGACCCAACTTTACCACTTTTGGGTATATAACCAAAGGTTGCTCAATCATATTACAAGGACATGTGCTCAACTGTGTTCATAGCAGCATTATTTGCAATAGCCAGAACCTGAAAAAAAACCTAGATTCCCCTCAACTGAATAATGTATAAAGAAAATGTGGTGCATTTACACAATGGAGTACTACTCAGTGGTAAAATATAATGACACCTTGAAATTCTTTGGCAAATGAATGGATCTAGGAAACACCCTATTGAGAAACTTAACCCAGAACCAGAAAGACAAATATAATATGTACTCACTCATAAGTTGCTTTTAGACACAAAGAAAAAAAACAGCCTACAGTCCAAAACCCAAGAGAACCTAGACAACAAAGAGTGCCCTAAAAAAGACATACATGGATCTACATAGGAAGGAGACATAGACAAGATCTCATGAGGAAATTGTGATCTTGGGGGTCATGGGAAAGGGGAGAGGAGAGGAAGGAAGGGGAGTGGAGAAAAATGTATAGCTCAATTAAAAAAAAGAAAAAAGAAAACACAAAGACAAAAAAGAACAAAAAGAATAGTATTAACGGGTTAACAATAAAATAACTTTAATAGCTAATATTAATTTGAACCTCAGATTAATAAGGTATAGTATTTATATAATTATGTCTCATGGAATCACGATGAACTTCTACTGAAAAATAATTGCTTGGTCGCCAGGAATACAATTAAATTAAGCATTCAGTTTATTTTCTGTTAGCTGTGAAAGAGCAGATATATATGTTCAAATTTCACTTTAAGGAATGGGAAAATAAAGTGAAGACATTGAGTTTGAGCCAGAAAGGGCCATGTTTTCTTGCAACTGTGGTGGCTTTGCTTTATGTGTATTCCCAAGCCTTTTGATGCCTAGGCTGCAATCTTACTGAAAGCAGTAGCCCATACTCCCTCTAACCAAGAACTGCACATACAGAGCACCTCTTCCTGCCCTGAAATTTATATCATAATACACAGGGCATCAGAACTTTATCTGGATGGATAGTGGAGGGATTGCTTTGGAACTTACACTGTAGCAGAAACCTATGGGTTCTACTCATTTTATGTTCATGAGTGTTTTGTCTACACGTATAGTGCCCTTGGAGTTCAGAAGAGGTTATTAGATCCCTTGGTACTGGGGTTAGGGATGGCTGTGGGCCAATTTTGCTGTCTATGGACAAAAATGAAAGCATTGTCGACTATATATACTTGTGGAAAATCAACATTTAAACATACAAAAAATTTAGAATGGTATATAAATGATTATCCTAATACTCTTAACATTTTATTTAAGCCTGGGTATTTGAGAAATAGAAAATGAATTACACAAAAGAAAAATCCTGCTGAAAATTTTCATTTTAACAAAGGGTATGACATAAAAGATTTATTATGTGTATTAAAAAGTACTTTTCTTTCATGTGTATAATTGTTTTTCTACATGGATGTCTTTGCACTATGTGTATGCAATGCACACAGAAGTCAGCAAAGACATCATATTTCCTGGAACTAGATATACAGGAAGTTATTAGTCAATATGTGTATGCAGGAAATTGAACCTGGGTTCACTGGAAGAACAGCTAGTACTCCTAACTACCGACTGACCCTTCTTTCCAGCTTTCTATGAAAATTTTAATTTCTTTTTTAATTATTTATTTTGCATGTACTGACACATTAAATGTAAATAATATTATAAAACATTAAAACATAAATATATAACATTATAAATAATTATCCCACATATGTATGAATAATAATTATTTCTACATGAGGATTAAGCCTTAAATAAGAAATAATGAGGCCTAGAGCATAGCACGTGGTAGGACATTTGTCTAAAACATGCATAAAGTTTTAGGGTTCAGTCTTTAACAAATCAATAAAAAAACAAAACAAGTTGAGTTTTGTTTCCCTCCTGTTCCTCCTCTTTTTTTCTTCTCTAACATCCTGTAACTTCATTATTTTCAATGCTAGCTTTTCTTTTCTTACCTTAGAAGACAAAGCAATATGTTATCCTTGATGATCTTCATACTAGATATTTATCTCAATTTATATATTTACCATGGGTCAATGAAATTAGAACACCAATATCAGGTCAAATGTGAAAATGACTGCTGAGATTAGGAAAAGAAACCAGTTTTGACCTGCTAATTCCAGGAAATGCATTTTGACAGAATATTCCAATATGAATGTATATGTATAATGATAACAATTACCCCTCAGTCTTGAATTCCTATCTATTTAAATTTATAGAATGCCCTGAAGTGGATTGTTAGATAAATTTATCTCTGAGGTAACAAACATTTTGGTTTCAAGGCAATTTACAATATCTTAGAGGTAGCTAATCAAAGTAGTTTGTACTTTGAGACTCACTATCTACCTACCAAACTGACGAAGGTCCAAGCAGAGGTTTGCTCCCTCTACTAGTGTGGTATTTCGGCAGATGGTCCACAGGTTGAAATACATGTACACAGGCAGTGAGGTGAAAGCTGTGACTCCAAGCCAGGCCAGCATGAAGAGGTATGTCAGCATGATAAACTGCAACAGAGAAAACATAGTGAAAATCTGTAAGCTAACAAAAAACAGTTCTGCTTTTAGTCTTCAAAGCAAATAACCCCTGCTTAGAACCTTGGTGCATAAATGCTCAAAAGAATGCTGTTAGGAATTATACTAGAACATGAGAATTTGAGAATTTATTTCACAAATTTTACATGAGAACTGATATGTAAAAAGACTTAAGATCTTTCATATCAACTAACTCTTTCTCCTTTGATTAAAGAAATAGAATATTCTAACATGGGATTCCACTCTGTATGCTATGAATACCATTGATTAATAAAGAAACTGTCTTGGGCTTTCACAGAAAATAGAGGTAGGCAGGGAAAACTAAACTGAATGCTGGGAGAAAGAAGAAAAAGTCAGAGAGAAGCCATGGAGCTGCTATCAGAGATAGACATGCTGGAACCTTGCCAGTAGGCCTTAAGCCTCATGGTAAAATATAAAATAATGGAGATGGGTTAATTCTAGATGTAAGAGCTAGATAGCAATACACTTAAGTAACTGGCAAAGCAGTGACTTAATTAATACTGTTTCTGTGTGATTATTTTGGGCCTGAGCAGCCAGGAACCAACAAGTGGTTCTTTACAGCAAACTGGTACTCCAACATGGTTGACTAAATCCGTGTAAAACCTAACAAGGCTTAAAAAGAAATACTAGAGACAAAAGAACAGCATTAATCATAGTTTGGTAGCAGCATTTTCTTGGGTGGGCTCTATATGTTAGAAACAAGCAGAGGCATGGCTCCTTTAAGAGAAGTTTTCCTGCTTCAGCTGTAGCAGAAAAAAAGCTGTGACATTTTGAAATGGCCGCTTTCTGGGCTGTGCTGCTAACATGAACTCTGACTCTTTTAGGAGGCTGAGCATTTAAATGGGGTTTGTAAGCAGTCTGTTACAAGCTACTTAAGGGCTCAACATAAACCAGCTGCATATTTGGAACTGGAATGGTATGTGTGGCTCAGAGGCAGTGAATGGACCTCCTCTGCCATGTTAAACTGGGCAGGGCAAGCAGGCAGTGCCATATTTGCTCTAGCAATGCCAAAGCTTAGGATTTTCAGAAACACTTAGCATTTTAGGATGCAGTCTTGGTCAGAAAATGATTATAAAAACACAATAAAGTCAAATTCAGATGGAAAAAACTCTAAATGGGTTATAGTGTAGGATAAAAGTATGTAGGCTTGGGGGAGAGAAGAAAAGAGTACAGAGAGTTATACAAAGAAGTAAATTGTTTAAAAAATAAAACAAAGTCTTTCAAGAGACAGAGGACAGACAGTCATAGATTAAAAGGAGTAAAGAAAATTTAGCCATGTAAAAATGGGAAATTCATAGAGAGTCTGGATTATGTATATTATTGTTTTTGACTGCAAATGAGCTAAGTACAGAGACACATTTCATTGTACAGACTGTTAAACTAAACTAAAGGTATCTTGATTTTAAAATATGGGTCTAAGGATATGTTGCTTTGGAAAAGGGGTACTTCTTTTGTTTCCACAGAGGATGAAACCTGTGGATTCATTCCATGCTAATGTGCTTTGATGGACTGAGACCCCCTGAAAGGTTGGCTTGAACACTTCTCAAAAAATTGCTTTGCCCAATAAAAAGCAGGAAGCAGTTTGAAGAGAACTATGCCCATATTCCCAAATATTATTTTTAAATGTTTATTTCTATTTAAAGAGGGGTATGCTATAGAGATTTCTATTGGTATGGATCTTGCCTTTTGAATACAAATTTAAAGTCAATTTTGTTATATGTATATTTCTGCTCTTGATTAAGATATTGTGTTCATACAGCTCATTTAAAAATATAATGAATAATTAAATATAGGTTAATAGATAATTATCTATAATAGCCAAGCTTGTAGTCAGGTTAGTTAAGTTTGCTAGATGTATAGGGATGTATTTCATATGGATACAAATTCTTCATGGTCTTCAAATTTTTCAAAGATGACAGAATATGGCATTTAAAATGTTTTAAGAACTTAGGACTTTTCCTGACAGTGAGACACATATGTTCCTGTCAGCTCCAATCTACTTCAAGAGGAAGATGGACATCAAAGAGGCCACTAATGGAGTGTGTTAGACATTTGGGCAAGAAACAGCTCTTGTCTGGACTGCTTGATGGTTTGCTGTGTGAACTGGACATGCAGGACCCACAGAGAAATGACTGCTAAACTTGCCTTAAGGTGAGATGATCCTCTGGGGTTCCTGCTTCATTAAAGAGTCTGATAGACATTCTGCAGGACACAGAAAAAAATAGACTGACAAACTACCAACAGGTGGAACTGTTTTTGAAATTTCCTGCTTCATAGAAAAGTCTGCTGGATACTATGGGCCTGTAGGCTGAAGACGGATGCCTCAATGATACAGAAGAACATTGGGTGACTGTCCAGGCAGCAAGATGTCTCTGTCAATTCTAGAGATTTGGATGTTGCTTACAATGTACTTCCTGTTTACTTAGGTAATATTATTTCCTTCTGTAGTCTTTTATGGAGTTGAAGAATAGATATAGTTTTTCTTAGTTATTATAAAAGATAAGGTAGATATAAATATTGTAACTGTAATCATTGCTTGATACCTGTTTTGTTATATGTAATTTTACTATGTTAAAGTTAAAACT
>LOJH01010456.1:980-22588 GCA_001685095.1 Ellobius talpinus
CTCTCTCTCTCTCTCTCTCTCTCTCTCTCTCTCTCTCTCTCTCTCTCTCGGGTTCTGGGGATTGAACTCAGGTCCTCATGCTTGCAAGCATGTCCTCTACTGACTAAGACATCTTTCCAGTTCCAATAATGAAGAATTGAAGCGAGTGTTGTCTTTTGCCCAGGGTTACAGGGTGGGAGGAGTCCTTGCCTTCTGCTTCCTTTCTCTTCTCCTCCTTCTCTGCCTTCTTTCTCCCTTCTCTCTCTTCCTCCCTCCCACTCTCCCTTCCTCTTGTCAGTTCCCTTTCTTTCACTTTCCTTTGTCCAAGCTGCTGTGACCCTGTCTTGAGAAAGCCACTTTCTAGCTATGTGGTATTAGGAAGTGTTTGGTAACCCTGGGTGGTGGGCAGAGCGGGTGAGGGAGGGTATCAGGCAGTGCCAGCCTCTGAGAAGCAACACTGCAGTGGTGGTAGCTGAGGTCAGCCTGGGCCATGAGACAGAGCCACCTGGGGCTTCGCAGGAAGCATTCCTCACCCATGGACTGTTTTAATTTCCCAGAGATAATAATGGGGCACAAAGCACCTGCCAGGCCCTCGAAGACAGATGACCAATGCTTGTGGCATAATAGTCTGTGTCACAGAAAATTGGAATTTATATCTCCCGAGGCAGGGCATCTCTTCACACCATTCCTGCATCCCTAGGACACGCAAGTCTGCCCTGGACTGCTTGATGGAAGACACAAACCAAGACAGGGCACTGTGGAGGAACTCTGCTCCCCGAGTCCTGTAATATCTTAATTGAGTCTACAAGCCCTAGGACAGTATGGAGCAAACAGATCCATGAGATCCTCTTCCAGCTCCGCCTGGGATGAAGGTCACATTTACCTTCTGAAACACAGGCGCGACAAATCAGACAGGCAAGGCTGACACTTTTCCTGAGGTTTTGTTCTGTCTTTGTGATTGTTCTTTCTTAGTTCACTGTGTTTTTAAAGCTTGTGAACAAACTAGATCCAAGAGTATGTCCCCACCTGAGTTAACCTAGTTGTTCTTAAAAACCCAAATCCGTCTATGGCCTTTTGTTCCTGGGGCCCAGAACACAATCCGCCTTGCTCTTGATTTAAGCATGCTGACAGGTCCCTGCCCACATGCCTGCACTGTGGCAGGAGTGGAACGGAGCTTTCATATATTATGCAGGAGCCAAGCACAGTGGAGGCAGGGACTGAGAGCGTGGAGCTGTGTGGAGCTGTGTGGAGCTGTGTGGACCCTGTGTGCCATCTGCCCTGGAGCTCAGTTTTTAGAGTCACAGCACAAGCATATTTACTCTGGGTAAGAGATCAGAATGAGGCTGGGCAGGACATTTGCTGACTGAAGTGGATTTAATTTTTTAAACTCGCATTAGGACAGGATTAATCTTGCTTAAGGATACTGAGACATGGGCAGAATGTATAAGACTCATCCCAGTATGTGTGGTATGGGAGAAACACAGGTGAAATTAAACATTTATGGTATGGAAATGCCTTTTTCTCAGCCTTCTTCCTCCTTGTAGTCATCTCTGAGGTGCTGGCTCCCTGCCCTGTGGCGTGGGCACAGGCTACGACAAAGGCCTAGCCACATGGTGTTCCCACACTTGATTAGTGAGTTGAACAAGCAAGTTCTTGCTTCTTTCTCAAGTACTTTAATTTTGCAATTTCTCCACAAACTCTTTCAATAAAAAAAAAAACATTTCAAAAGGACCAACAAAGGAGAACTGAAAGCAGGCCAGGGTCCACCCTGTGGTTTCCTCAGCAGAGCCCAGATCTCTGCTCCAACTGGTGGCTTGGCTGAAATGCCCTTGGGAAATTGCTAGTGTATGCCAGTCTCGTGCAAACCGGTGGCAGGTTCCTCTTTCCAAGCACTGGGCTGCAGCTGTGCCCTGTGACTAGCGAGGAGCTCCACACTGTTACATCACCACAACCAGCTCTCTACACAAAATCCTAAGAAAAGCCGGGGAGGCTGTGAACCCACAGTCACCATCTGGAGACCCCCATAACCCCTGGAAGCATGGTGGAGAGCCTGGGCCTGTATCTCTCTGCTTGTACTGGCTAGTTTTACATCATCTTGATACACACTAACATCATCTAAGAGGAGGGAACCTCAAGTAAGAAAATGCTTCCATAAGATCAGGTTGTAGGCAGGCCTATAAGGCTTTTTCTTAATTAGTGATTGATGGGTGAGGGCCAGCCCATTGTGGGTGGTGTTACCCTGGCCAAGTAGTCTTGAGTTCTATAAGCAAGCGGGCTGAGCAAGCTGTGGGGAACAAGCCAGTAAGCAGCACCCCTCCATGACCTCTGCATCAGCTCCTGCCTCCGGGTTCCTGCCCCCACTCCTTCTGAGGATGAACAGTGATATGGAAGCGTGAGTGAAACAAACATCTTTCCTCCCCAAGTTGTTTTGGTGTTTCATCACAGAAATAGTAACCTAACAAAGACAATGCTCCTGAACCTGTGTGGGGACAGGGAAACCTCCACATGGCAAGTTGCTGCAGAGCAGTAACCCCCAGCTGGGAACATCTGTATACACTTTTCAACTGTCTTTGATATAAAGAATATTCTTAGTAACCTAAGAGTGAGTTGTGTTCAGTGAAGGATCAGGGTGGCACCCACACCAAATCGTCTTTTTTAACCCACAGGGAGGGGTGTCCATCACTCTTCTGTTTCGAGGATGTAGAGATTACCCAGAGAGGTCACACAGGCTAGTCCAACCCTCTATCCCTGGATAAGATTCTCTGTGTGAGGCTCACCTCTCAAATTAGCCTCTGTCACCACTCTTATGAGTACTGGTACCCTTGGCCTGTATGGAAGAGGCTGATTTGCACTTCCTTCCCATTTGAACACGAGTCCAAATGGACAATCTAACCAAGGAAATGGCCTTTTAAACCGGGGCATGTCGCTATTCCTGGCTCTCTATCCAGTACCTCTCCCCCCTTTACCTCCTCCCAAACACCAAAAGATGGAGGAGAGCTTTCTTTTGGGTACTCTGGAGATTCTGGAAGACCCCCATGCCCATCTTCCAATGTGGACTGACTTGTACCTAAAATAGGGGTCAGGTCCAGTTCCAGCAAAAAGGAGTGTCTCAAGATTTGAACCAGTGGTGGAAATCATCACCCATCTTCCCTCTAAGATTCTGTTCCTGACTTTCTTGAGGCCAGACTGCTGTCCTGGTAGCAACGGTAACACTGAGTTCCTGACCTGGACGTGACAGCAATGGATATGGCCAGAGGGGGAGCTGAGCAGGGGCAGTTCAGTGTGCTCCTGCCCAGCTCTTGTTGGCAAATGCTAGGCATGACCAGGTAAGGATTCTCTTCTCACCACACCACATGCTCCCTGGGGTCAGAGGTCAACTGTCCTCCCTTGAGGCTAGCCTTGTGGATACTGGCCTAGAGGTGCCATTTGTTCACCCAGCCTTCTACCTGGGCATCACAACTCTTCTACCTGGGCATCAAAGCAAAGGCTGTGACCACCAGAAATGATGCAAGGAGCCCTTAGGGTACCAGCTCACTCCTCTAGGCCTCCAACTCCCAGTCTTAATTGTGCGATGCTGCTGGATCTATGGGCATCATGTGCTATAGGCCTGGAAAGCTGGTGTTCCTAGCTATTAGAAGTTTCTAAAACCTACAACATCTTGGAGCTGGTGCT
Source organism: Ellobius talpinus (assembly GCA_001685095.1). Classification (NCBI taxonomy): domain Eukaryota; kingdom Metazoa; phylum Chordata; class Mammalia; order Rodentia; family Cricetidae; genus Ellobius; species Ellobius talpinus. The sequence goes on from LOJH01010456.1 coordinate 4,632, forward strand.
GGACGGGCAATGAAGCTTCCCCTTCCTGTCCTGAGCTTCAGCTGCCTCAACCACAAGGGAAAGAGAGACCCCCACACAGCCCTTCCCTTCAGCCCACATCCAGTCTGAGTCTACTCACTCAGCTGCAGATAGTCAGTTTCCCTGCTCCATCTTCAGGGTCCCAGGCCCAACCCTCCCCTCACATGCTACCTCCCAGTTGGAGCTCCACCACACCATGGAGCTGCAGCCTGATGGTCCCTGTCTTTTCCCCAGCCCCACTACAGAACCAGGTCCAGAGAGAAAATTGCCCTGTTGCGCCTCTGTGCAGACCCCTTGCACACTCTCCTGTTAAGGCTGTTCAACAGACTCTGACCTTTCCCACTGGCCCAGTCTCCTGGCTGTGTCTTATGTCCCTCCAGCCCTGCCCTATCCCAATGCCTCACCTCTATCCCATCACAAGCATTAGCCGAAGCCTTCTGCAAACTCAGCTGCCTCCTGCAGACTCAGTTGACTTTCTCGCGTGCTTCTGTCCTTACCTGTTAACTGCTACGTGCCCTTCTGACTTGTCCGCCTACGGAGTCACTCCTCTCTTGCCATTGTTCCTGAGGGAGGGCATGCTGGACCTTGCCCTTGCCCTCTGAATCCCACATGTGTCTCTGAGATGATTTTCATCAGTTTCCTGCTTGCCAGCATCTGGGATCCCATGGACCTAATCTACCCCTGAGCTGCAAATTTACAGCTTGAACACAGGGCTGGGGGCTATGACCACCAGGGAGTAAGTGGATGATTGGGTTGGGTAGATTGGAAGGTGGGCAGAAATGTGGGCAGATGGATGGCTGAATAGGTGAGTGTTGGAATAGTGGATGGGTGGTGGGCAGATAGACAGGTAAGTGGAAGTGTGGGTGACTATATTGGTAGGTGGGTGGATAGACAGATGGACAGGTGAGTCGGGGGATAGACGGATAGGCAGGGGAATGGATAGTGTGATGGCTAGTTTTAATGCCAACTTGACACAGGTTAGAATCATCTGGGGAAAGGAAACCTCAATTGAGAAAATACCTCTACTGGATTGGCCTTTAGGCAAGGCTATGGTACTTTTCTTGATTGATGATTGATGCAAGAAGGTCCAGCTCACTGCAGGTAGTGTCACCCCTAGGCTGGTGATCCTGGGTGGTATAAGAATGTAGGCTGAGTAAGCCCTGAGGAGCATGTCAGTAAGCAGCATCCCTGGCCTCTGCATCCATTCCTGTTCCAGGCTCCTGCCCTGACTTCCCTCACTGGCAGAGTGTGACCTGGGAGTTTTAAGCTGAAGTAAACTCCTTCTTCCCCACATTCCTTTTGGTACTGATGTCTGTCACAGGCACAGAAACCCTAACTAGGACATATAGGTAGGTGAGCAAGGAGGTAGATAAATGGGTAATGAGTGGGTGGGTAAACGGATGGACAGATGAATGTACAGACAGACACATTGGTAGGTAGGTGAATGCATCGATGGATGAGTAGATAAGTGTATGGACAGTCGAGTGGATAGATAGGTAGATGGAGAGATGGTTAAGTGGGTGGATAGGTGGAAGGACAGACTGATGAGTGATGGACAGATGGACAGGTAGACTCAGTGGATGGATGGGTGGATGAAGATTGGTCTAAAGAGGTCCTTTCAGCCCTGAAAATGACTCAGGGAACTAAAGTATGGATAGATCTTGTTTTGGTGGTGACTAACCCTGCACCCAGTCACCTGGTTCTAGATGAGGACAGTGGCTCTGTCTGGACCACTGCCTTTACAACATCTCCCCTTCCTCTTGTTCATTGGGGAGAAGCACTAATGGCAGCTAGAACCGCTGCAATGGATTCTAGAGGAGCCCCATGACACTGAGGATGAAAGGCAAGGTTGGTGGGATGTGACCTGTCTGGGCGATGAGGCTGTGACATGTGGACCTGGCTGAGTCTTGTACCCAGACCAGTCATAGACTCTGAAAGCATCACCAGAACTAAGAACTTCCCATTGCTATACTAAGAAGGCCCAGGTCCTGGGTAGGGGCAACCTAGGTTTCCTCTGCTTGGCTGAGTGGCTGCAGCTGGGTGTAGAATGCTGGCAGGACCACTCTTACTACACATAACACTGAACACACCAGGGTTAGCTGTGAGAGCTTTCAAATGTTTCAGAAGATGCTAAGAGTAATTCCACCCTCCAATGGCCTCTCAGTCCCAGATGGGAGTGGGGAGTGGGGTGGGATATGATTCTCCAGTCACATCTGGGCCCCAAATAGCTGCAACGCCTTCGCCTCAGGCTGGTGGCTTCTCTCCAACAGTGTTTGCTGCTGCATCCATCACAGACCCAGAGTTGTCTAGGCAGAGAGACTCTACACCTAATGATCTTGGTCTTTCTGTGGCAGAGAAAAGATTCCCTCCCTCCTCCACTCATGCACCTTTGGGCATGGGCATCTAACAGCACCAGAGCAGGCAGCCTCTGGCAGCCAGACCACCAGGACCCTCTGCCACGTCCTGTGCATGAGCTTCTCCTCCATGACCCAGCTACCCCTCCCAAGGTGCCCTCCCGTGCTCCTGTCCTCTTGGCTGGACTGCTCTGCACATAAACTGAGCACTAAGCCTGGGTCTGGGTTCAGAGAGAGAGCTTAGAGCACAGTCAGAGGGTCCCCTTCGGAGACTTCCTGAGCCCTGCCTGGGCTGGGGGTGTCAGCCATGGCAAACACGCAGTGTGCACTGTGTTGGGTGGAGATTGATGCTTGCCGAAAGACAAAATGGGATGAGAAGACAGGAAGGGGCAGAGAACTCCAAGGCAAGCACTGAGAAGGTGACAGCTGAGCCACACACTGGCACATGTTCTTCTCTCAGGAGCATATCTGTCCTTGCAGCAGCCTCAGCCCTGTTCTGCAGATGGAGAAACAAAGTTCAGAGAGGGTGTGTAGATGATCGGAAGGCCCACAGCAAATGTGCAGGCCTTGAGCCCATTTCTCCTCCCTCTGAAGCTTTCTGCTTCCATTTTAAGAGAAGGTCAAGCCAGGTGGAGTAAAGAAGTGTCTTCAGGAAAAATGAAATAAGAAAGAAATGCTGCCACTTGTCCACAAGCCAGGGCCACCCTCCCTCTTGTCTGTGTTAGTTTTTCCACCTTTCAAACTCTCTGCAGTGGGGTCTATTCTTTCAAAGGCCAAATATAATAAATAAAAAATACTTCATCTAGTTTTTTAAAGGCATCCAAATGCCCCTAATCTGGTGGCCAGGACACTGGAGTGTCAGGTCCCTCCAAGTGCTGATTTGAATTAAAGGGCAATGCCATGAATTGAATATAGAATGTCCCCATAGGCTCGTGGTTTGAACTCTTAGTCCCTATTTGGTGGCCCTGTTTCCTGGAGGTGATGGGACCTTTAGGAGGTGAGGGTCACCAGATACGGGTTCTTGGGTGTGTGTTGCTCTTGATTCTGTCCTGGTCATCTGTTGACTGTGATGTGAACAGTCCCACTGCCACAAACTGAATCGCTGCTGCCACGATGGATGGAAACACACGGAAACATTGAGTCAAAATCAACCCATCATCCTTCAAGCTGTTCCTGTCAGGAATCGGAGTCACAGTGAGGTCAAAGGAACCAATACAGAGAGGGCCACAATGTGAAGTCCCAGCCTATCTCGGCCAGAGTTCAGGTGTGCCTGGGATGACGCAGGCACCTTCTTCACAGGTGGTAAAGGCTTTGTTCTACTTCTGTTGCTGTTGCTGTGACAAACACCGTCACCAGAAGCAATATAGGAAAGTCTTAACAAGTCACAGCCCATCCTTGAGGATGCATCAGTCACGGCAGGTACACAAGGCAGGGGCTTGAAGTGGAGACCATGGAGCGATATGGCTTCCTTCCCGGATTGTTAGCTCTGGCTCATGATCTGCCAGCTTTCTTACACACAGTGGTCTGGGCCCTCCTCCACCAATCCGCAATCAAAACCGGTCCCACAGACGTACACAGGCCAGTCTGTTAGAGGCAATTCCTTACTTGAGGTTCCCTCTTCCTGGATGACTATTTGTACAGGCTTTGACCCATACATATCAAAGACAAGCCCTCAGATAATCAAGATACTCAATGGTCACCACCTCAGGAAGGGTCAATAGGGGCAGTCCCCTGCCCTCCTTGCCAGGGCTGAGGACAGAGGCTGGTAATAGGCCTTGAACCTGGACCAATCAGCTGAGGGGGCGGTGCTTAACCCTGTGACTTGCCCAGGAGTCCTGTGTCTTCCCTGTACCACCATCCCCCCCACCTCTGCACCATGCACCTATGTAAGGGTCTAAGGATACCTCCAGTGACTTGAAGAAAACTAGCAAGTTTTTTAAGAGATAAAGGAAGAGCCACTTCTGTGCCCATACCCTCACCCCCCCCCCGCCGCCTTCTGAGATTGAGGCTCCTCTACTTGAGCTCTTTTGTTTCTCGCTCCCCAAAAGCCTTCAGCTTCTCTGCGGCTGCAGGAAGCTTTGATTCGCTGCCGAGAATCTGGGTTGCAATTTTGGGGCTCAAAAAAAGGGAGGGACCATTTCTTTTGGGAGGCACGGGAGGAAAATCATTTCGGTGACTGTAGGTAATTAAGTCGCCACAGCGCTACGGAACATGCATTATATTATACGATGATTAATCCCTGGGACAGCGGGTAAATTTTTCATCTTCAAAGCGCTCCTCAGCTTCTCATTAATCATCTCAGCCCCAACAGAAAGAGAGGCTGATTCTGTTCCTGGGAGTGCGGAAACTGAGTCAGCTGAAGGTCTCTGACCCCACCCCCAGATCTCAGGGTGGAAGCAATGCAGGTCAGGGCCACCAAGGGCTTGAGCCCCAGGTACCTCTTCTTGGTGGCGTCAGCCTACTTCCCAGCCTAGTGGGGACCTGCACGCGAATCAATAGAAATGTTATTTTAAATGAGAAGAAAGCTGCCCAGCTCTGTTGGCGGGGGCTGCCAAGGCCCGCCCGCTTTCATTTGCTTTTGTTCTCTCTGCCTGGGTACCTGCGAATTTGCAGTGCGCAGCCTCCCTGGGAAAGCGAGGCATCTTCCAGTTCTCTCAGTGAGCAGTTTAAAGGAAAGTGCTGTTTTTCTCACAGACGCCTTCCTTTGCAATTGGGACATCGTGCTATAAATACAGCCCATCCTGCTTTGCATTCAAATTGTTGTGAAAGTTTGGGGCTGTAAATAATATGTTCTAGGTGCTTGAGACAGATTTTTTATTATTATTTTTTTTCTGCCAGTTCCTGGAGCCAGTGATAAATTAAACATTTCTTTTACACTCCCACCCTGCAATACGAAATACAGGGCTGATTGCTTCACACCTGACATCGAGTGTAAAGGTGACCTGGGGGTGAGAGGAAGGTGGGGAGCTACTCTGAGTGGGAGAGGTTGGAGAGGTTGGGGAGCAGGGAGGGAAGATGCTTTTCTGAGCTTGACCTTCCCGGTGATGCTGTTTATATCTGAATGACCTTCTGATAGCAGGAAGGGATTGCCCCCAAAGTCTCTTTCATGTGGGGGAAACTGAGGCTGAGAGCTATCTGCTGCAAACATATCCACCATGACTACAGGGTGTGCCCTGGCCCGCTTTTCCTCTGGGTGTGCTGGATGGTGGAGAGGGGAACAGCTGGTCTTTGAGTCCAGCTGGAAGAAACAGGCTGCCAGGCACTGTGGACAGGTAGAGCCCACTGGCAGCATCAGATGGGCCCTTACAGACAGCATAACCTAATATCCAATCTCCAGTCTCAGTTCCCTTGCTCTGAAGTGAAGTAAAAAATAGAATTTCCTTAGGCCCTGGGGAGGAGTGAGAAAGGTCTCTGATGTGCTTATGGGGGAGCAGCTGTGACACAGGACCCCATGCCCAGGAATGATGCCACTCCTTAAGCTATTGGAGACACATGCAGGCTGCTAGGAACTCCAATCAACACCAAGCCTGTAGGTATCTTTTCTTACTCTATAAGCCCCTTGGCTGGGTCTACCAGGAAGCTGTGTCCATCAGACAGGTTTAGATAGGACCCATGTTGTAGATACAAAAGGGTTCATCCTGGACATGGCTGGGCTGCATTCAGATCCCAGGCTAGAAGAGAAGGGATAGGCAGGGTCAAACCTCTGCTGTCTTCTGATGAAGACCACTGGTACTTTCACAACAGACATATATACAAACCCACGAGACCATGGCACACACATCCACAGGCTCACATGCACACAAGTTCACTGGCTCACAGCACACACTCACAGGCTCGCATGCATGCACACTCAGACTATATGCACACATGTTCACGGGCTCACGTACATACATGCTCACAGACTCACGTGCACATAAGCTTGCAGGCTTATGTGCACAGTGCTCATGGGTTCATAGCGTGCACTCTCACAAGCTCACAAGCATGCATACCAACAGGCTCATATGAAAACACACTCAGAGGCTCTCAAGCATACATGTTCATGGTTTTGACACACACTCTTCAGGATACTTCCTCATTCATCTCCCCCACCTGGTCCCAGAAGATGCTTCCCCTTGGGCCAGTGCAAGCTGTGTGCACTCCCTGAAGCAATGCCACACATGCCTAGCAGCAGCAGGCACAGAAGGCAGTCAGAGCTCAGGGATCATGTTCTGTCCCAGCTCACCTCCAGATCAGGACATATGGGTCCCTCCCCAGCTCTGGGGACACTCTTGCCATCTGTCTTAGAAGACTCTGAGACAGACAGGGACAGGCTAAGCTTCTCCAGGCTGCTCCTCCAGTACAGACCTCAGTGGCAACCTTCTGTGTCTCAGGACCCTTTGTAATGCCAGTCAGCCTGGAAGCCAACGGGCTAAAGCCCCCATGTTCAGATGAGGAGGAAGGGAGCTAGGGCTCCAAGAACAACCCTGGCTACTGCCTCAGACACAGCAGGGTTCTTATATTCAAATGACACACCCACCCCAAACTCACTAACCTGGGGTCTTTTCAGGCAGTACCAACAGGGTGGAGGCTCCCTTGGAAAACTCTAGAAAGTTCTTAGTATCATGAAGAGCCCCTCCAGCTATTCCAAACTGGCCAGCCAGGGATGCTACACCATCATCTGCAGAGACCACTTAAAGTGGCACTGTGCCCTGGATCCTGTGTCCTGATGCTGGGCACTCATCAGGATCCAAGTGTCTGTTGGCCTTGAAGACTCAGTACAGAGCTGTTCGACCATCCTGCCCTGTCCCACCCAACCTCAGCCCACTGAAGCCCTGCTTATCCAGCTCCATCCCTCTGGTTTTGTTTGCCTTCCTTGAAGCAAAACCTTTCTTTTATGAGGCTGGCTACTAGGATTACCCAGCTAGCTTCACTTCCACCAGAGGCTTTGTCCAGCGTGTCAGTCTGTCGACTGCCCACGCGTGTACCCCCCCTACATGTCAGCATCAGGCAGTTCACCTCACCCTGTGGTGCTCAGAGTGACCCCATCCCCACCACCGGCTCCCGGTGTCCCCAGACCTTACCTTGGCAGGCAACGCTATTGGACAGTGTGTTCCTAGACAGCTCAACCCCTGGAGTTCAGAGGGGCCCATTGCTGTCCACAGACAGGTTTCTTGGAGCCTCTCTGGCACAGCACCCACTAGGATCCCCTTAACCCTCAGAGCACACTTGAGCTTGCGGCATACACATTGTGTGGCCTCAACCCTTTGTCAGAACCACAGGATGCAGTTAGCCACCATCACACTGAGGCAACGTGCACCCAAGAAATGTATTTTTATGAGATACATTATGAGACATGGATGTTATGAGACATCTGATCTTTCTTGCCCTGTATCTCATCCCTCACTTGTAAGTGGGGGTGATGAGCTAAATCTCAGAACATGTCCAAAGAGCCAGAGACAGGAACTTCAGGGAGAGTGAGTTCTGATGAGCTGAGTGGCTCTGAGCACCAAGATGAGCTCAGCCTTCCTGATTACAAATACCATGTAGCTTGTCATGGTAAGGCTGGAGAAACACAACACAGAGAAAAAGGAAACCAAGAGCTACTGAGACAAACAACCACAGACATTACAGAGGCTCTCTCCATCTGTCTGTGGACATCTGAAAGCCACCGAGTCAGCCTTTGGCTGGGACCTCACACGGAGGGAAGGTGCTTCCCTGTGACTCGCATCTCTTCTTTCATGGATGCTTAGCAGATCACATCCACCTTCCTGGCCACTGCTAGCAGCCTTTGCCTAAACTCCTGTGTAGCTCTACCTTCTCACAGGTTCTCCTCATCTAGGGCCAGTCAACCTTCCAGTCACACTGGGGAGAAACTGAGCTTCCATGGAAAACTTCATTGGGTCATGTCCCATCGGAAGGACTGGGGCCAAACCTACCTGCATCTGAAGGCTGAACTCCAGCCCCATGCTTCCCTCCCTCCATTTGGATCCGAGGGACAGACAATGTACGTAGACCCTTGAGTAACACAAGGAAGTCTTAGATAAGCCCAAACCCACTGCTCAGAGATGGAAGAGGCATCTCTAGATCTAGTGAGGATTCCTGGGGCCCTGTGACTCTCCAGAAGCATCTGGTCCAGCTCTGAGTCACATAGAGCTATTGTGAGTCTCGCTTCTGATTGAGAACAGAGTATCTGGAGCATCCTCCGCCATGTGCCGCAGGAGTAAACGGCAGGAGGCCATGCCTGCCTGTCCTATCACTGCTATGACAGTGGTTGCAATGAGGGACTCCCCAGAAACTTGCCTGTTCATAGTGCTGGCCTTTTCCCCCAGATGACTTCAGCCTAGGATGCCTGGAATGCCTGGGGTGTTCCATGACAGGATCATCAACTCATTAGGGGCTCCCATCTATGGAAAGGCAGAGGCTAGCCCACTAACTGATTTTTTTATCTATCTATCTATCTATCTATCTATCTCTACATATCTATATATGTATTTCTATATATGAATTTGTTATAATGCCTTATAGTCTGGGTTGTTGTCTAGCTAGTTTAACAATGGCTTTTTACCCACAGAAGGACCAGGAATCCAGCAGCTGTTCAGTCCCTGAGGCTGGACGTCTCAGCTGGTCTACAGTATATGCTGAAATCCCAAAGGAGTAGTCTCTAATGCCAGTAAAGGTATGGACTTGTCAGGGAGAGCAAGTAGGCAAAGAGAGGAAGCTTCCTCCTCCCATGCCCTTTATAGAAGCTGCCAACAGAAGGTGTGACCCAGATTAAAGGTGTATCTTCCCACCTCTAAAGATCTGGATTAAAAGTGGGTCTTTCCACTTCAAATGATTCTATTAAGAAAAAAAAAATCCCTCACAGGTGTGCCCAGCCACGTGGGGTTTAGTTAATCCCAGGTTCAGTAAAGTTGACAGCTAAGAATAGCCATTGCATCCATGAGTCTGGATGGCTCCAACCCATCTCTGGTCCCTCCCCTGGTCACAGATGACATGCCTAGCTAGTCACCCGGGCCAGCACACACTTTCTGTCCCCTAAAAGATCCAGGTGCTCTCCTCTCTGCCTTCTTGCAGATATTGGGGAGAAAGAGCAGTTGACACATTCCAGGAGTGAGAACAAGGAGGTGGGAACACTCCCGAGTCAGTCTTGTCCTGGGCTCAATCGGTCTCTGTTCTGTCCGCTCCCCTCTGTCTGTTGGGGGTGGACTTTGCAGGAATTCCCTGAAGGGGGCGCTACTATGACTCATTGTCTCCTGCCTCTGCCCTCAGCTGTCTGGGAAGGAAACAGATTCTGAAGGATCCATGTCCCCCTCTGTGGAACCATGCTACGGACTGCAAGAGGAGGTGGCCTTCCTTCCTCTCAAACACCATCATATCCCTCAACATCTCCTGAGGTCACAGATTGTACAAACCACCCCTCAAAGTGCTTCTTTAGGTCTGAGCTGACTAAAGGAGATCTCCAAGACAGCAATGGAATTCTGCAGATCCCAGGGTCCTAGACCAGGACTCAGAAAGAGACTACAAAGTCTCAGAGGGAGTAATGTAGTCCGGCCTTTGACACCTCTACAATCTCGGTCTAACCACGGCCTGTGTGCCTTGGGTTGATTGTATACAGACTGCACACCCGACCACTACCATCCTCTTCCCAGGAGAGCATTGGGAACACAGTCAGCATTGTCTTCTCCATCAGCTCTCGCTGCTCTTGGACACTGAGAAACTTACGAAGTGATTGAATGAAGAAGGTGAACCCTTCTGTGCTGGCTGTGGAAGGGAACACTGGAAATGCAGAGGTGGTAAGAGACAGTCCCCGGCCATAGCCATTCATGACTGGAGATGTATGCTGAACACCTAGTCACTTCCTGCCTATGTCTCTACCCCAGACAAATGCCAAGCTGTGTCCACCCGTGAAACTACATAGCACTATGTTTTTGTCTGTTATCACCAAATCCACATGCCCATCCACAGAAAAGCAGATCAATAAACAAATCATGATATGCTCACACCATGCATTCAGTCACAATAATGGACATTAGGGTATGAATGCACTGCTTGGGCAGGGGCACTTGGAAAAGATTTCAGGGATCTTCCCAGAGGGACAGAGATTCTCTACAATCAGTGGATTGTGGGAATGCCTCCAATGGCCGTGTTCACACAGATCTGACATTATAGTAAGACAAAAAGAGGAAAAGACAGTGTAAGCCTTGCCACAGGCCTGCTCCACACCTGGGCTACTGCATGACTTTACTTGCACCCAGGGTCCTGCAGCTGGATCTGCTTCGCCCAGCACAGCCAGGCTCACACACCCACTTCTGAGCCTTTGGGATGTGGGCCATGGGTGGGTGTAGAGTCTTTCTTGTCTTTGATATTGTTTTGATAGCTTTATTGAGCCAAAATTCACATCTCATAAATTTTACTGATTTAAAATATGCAATTCAGTGCATTTTAATATATTCTGGATCTGGGCAGCCATCAGCACAGTCTAATTGGAGAGCATCTTCATCCTCCTCCAACTGAGAATCTGCACTCCCAGTGCTACCCCGCCCCAGAGTCCTGACTGCCTTTTCATCTTCATAGACTGGAGACTCCACTAAGCAAAACTCTTTAAGACTTAAGCATGTTGCAACATGTGACAGTATTTTTTATTTTTATTTATTTATTCTTTTGTGATCAGTGATGTTCCTCTTATTTCTCTGTCTGCATAGACAGTTCTTCTGATAACTCGGTTGATGGACGGGGGCAGGGGGCACTTTTCTAGCTACGATGAGTAACACAGCTATGGACACTCAGGCTGGGTTGTGATCAAGTCTCTTGCCTTCTAGGTTGAATGGCGATTCCGTCTCCACTCCTGTCAGCAGCCACCCATCTCCCACTCTGTGCCATTTTATATTGTCACTGCACAGCTTCAGAGCTCCCACCCTCCCTGTCCCCTCTCCAACATTGCTTCTTGGTTGTCTTTGTGCTTATAGCCACCCTGATGGATAAGAAGTGGGTTCTTGCAATCATTCAGAACTCCATCTGATGGCTAATGTGGTCACACACCTTTTCATCTGCTTGTTGGCCATTTGCATGTCTTCTTGGGAGAAGAGTCTGTTCAGTTTTCTTTCCTTTAGAACATTGGTTTATCTGTTGATTATTGAGTAGAGAGTTCCCCATATCTTCTGGGTTCACATCCCTTGTCAGCTCATGGATTTACAGATGCTCTCTTCATTCCGTCCACTGTCTTCTTGCTTTCTTATTGCTTGGAACACAAAAGGTTTTAATTTGATGAAGTCTAGTTTATCTTGGGGTTTTATTTTGTTTTGTTTCTTGCACTTTTGAGGTCACATCCGAGAATCTGTTGCCTAACCCGAGACTATGGAGACATATGCCTACGTTTTCCCCGAGACTTTTGTAGTTTTTAGCCCTTACACGCCCCGTCCCTGTAGGTCCATGCAGCTGTGCATACAGAGACCAGAGACTGGATGGCCTGCTCTATCACTTTCCACTTTATCCTTTGAGTCAGGGTCTTTCATTAAGCCTGGAGCTTGATGTTTTCAGGGTGTCTCTACCCTACCCTGACGCCCAGCACTGGAGCTGCAGACACATGTGACCAAGCCTGTATATTCCTTTCTTTCTTTCTTCCTTCCTTCTACCTGTCCTTCATTCCTTTCTTCCTCCCTTCCTTCCTTCCTTCTGTCCTTCCTTCCACTGTCCTTCCTTCCTTCCACTGTCTTTTCTTCCTTCCTTCCTTCCTTCCTTCCGTCTGTCCGTCCATCCTTCCTTCCATCCTTCCTTTCATCCATCTGTCCTTCTTTTCTTCCTTCTATCCATACTTGCTTCCATCCTTCCAGCCATTCTCCCCCCTCCTTCCCTCCCTCCCTTCCTTCTTTCCTTCCTTCCTTCCTTCCTTCCTTCCTTCCTTCAGTCTTTGTGTCTTTCTGTCTTTCACATCATGCCTACTGATCCCACCCATCTCCCACCCCACCCCGAAATAAAACAAAATAAAATTTAAGAGAAAAAGAGGGGGGAATAAAAAAAGGAAGAAGGGGAAAATCTCATCATGGAAGCCGCAGTCTGACACAGTGAGTCACACAGTGAACCCCTTTATTCATATAAATTTACATACAGGCATTTATCAAAAAGAATCATTGGTCTGGTTCGAGGCTCCTGCTCTCTGCTACACCATCCACACTGGGACTCTTCTTGGACTTCCTGTTGCTGCCCTATGTTACAGAGATCCTTTAGTCCTGGGTCCACAGGACTAATCCCCCAACTTGCTCCATCAGATCACAGACTGGATGGATGGGTGGGCCAGCATATAATCCTGGTTCTGGGGCTGGGTAGTTGCAGGGTTGGTCGCCTGCCAGCTCTTCCCTGTCTCTGCCACCAGGGTGAGCTCTTCTGCATTGTCCTGACTAGTTCACCCCTTGCAGCAATGAATGGCTTTCACATCCTCAGGGTCGGTTCTCCCACAGCTACATCTCCCAGGGCCAGCTCTACTGTGTTGCCTGGGCAAGGTGTAGGGGTCACTCTCCCAAGTGCTGCAGTTGATGGGAGGCAGGGACAGCTCTCCGACCTGCCTCAGGCATTGATGGTGGGGGAAGGAGGGCATCTTTCCTCTGCCCATGCTGCCGCCATACAGATGAGAAGTGGGAATAGCTTTCCCATGCTCACAACTTTGGGACTGGCTCTCCCGCACCTCGGTCAACAGGGTTGGTTCTATGCCTGGATTTTTATGTGAATAAAGAGGCTCTAACTTCAAATCTTCATGCTTACAGAGCAAGCACTACTAGCATCTCACCCCAGGCCCACACTCAGGGTTTTGATTCATTTTGAATTTTTAAAAGTTTTATTACATTTATTGATTGATTTGTGTATGTATGTGTCTGTGTGTATGTGTGTGTATGTGCACGCGCGTGTGTGTGCTTGTGCCATGACTTACAATACACATAGAGGTCAGAAAGACAGCTTTCAGGAGTCACTTCTCTTTCCACTGCATGTGTCCTGGGGATTGAACTCATGTTGTCGGGGCTGGCAGCAAACACCTTTGTGTAATTGGTTTTTTCCTTACTCTTTACTCTCTGGGGACCACTGCCCAGCTCCCAAATAAATACATGGAGACTTTTTTCCCTTAAGAATGCCTAGCCTTTGTTTGGCTTATTTCTAGCTACCTTTTCTTAAATTATCTCGTCTACCTTTGCCTCTGCGCTTTTTACCTTTCTATATTTCTGTATATTTTTTTCTTCTTTTTTATTCCATGCCTGGCTGTTTGACTGGTCCCTAGCATCCTCCTCCTCCTTTTCTTGCTCTTCTCCTTCTCTTCTGTTTATTCTCTCTGCCTGGCAGCCCTGCCTATCCCTCTCCTGCCTAGCTATTGGCCATTCAGCTCTTGATTAGACCAATCAGGTGTGTTAGACAGGCAAAGTAACACAGTGTCAGCATTAAACAAATGCAACATAAAAGAATGCAACACATCTTTTCATTATTAAACAAACACTACATATCATGAACAAATGTAACACACCTTAAATTAATATTTCACGACATCTTTTGCCCACTGAACCATCTCATTGACCTTATTTTAATTTTTACCTATGAGTAACTTTTTAATATTCAGTTGTTCCAGCAATATTTTCCCTCTGGTGTTGTTCTCCTGACTGAAGACCATTTGACCGTAAAGGTGGGTGTCCGCGTGTGTGGAACCGCTGTGCTGTTATGACCCACAGGAACAATGGAAATGGGGAGGGTTGATTTGGGCTCAGTGTTGCAGAGTTTAGCACATCATGGCAGAGAGAATGTGGAGGAGCAAAAGAGTTCACTTCACAGTGGCCAGAAAGCAGAAGGGCAAGAAGGGGCAGAGACAGTGACCTGCTTCCTTCAGCTGGACCCCACCTTCTAAAGTGTCCAGAATCTTCCAAAATAGCATTATCAGGCGGGGATGGAACGCTCAGCATCCTGAGGAGGAGATTTATATCCAACCATAGCATCTGCACACTCTCTGTCTCAGTTCTGCTGACTCACATGTTGTTCAGATGGCCATTCACACTGGCTTTGTGATAGCCTGACCACTGGCTTTGAAATCAAAGGAGCAAGTGTCCAACTTTGCTCTTGTTCTTCAAATCCATAAGAGCTCTAGAATCTATTTACCTAGTTCTTTTAAAAAAATCGTTACATTTTATTTAGTGTGTCATGCACATGCACACACATACACACGTGCACATGCACACACATACACACATGCACACGCACACACATACACACGTGCACACGCAGGCCAGGACTTGCTTGTGGAGGAGGTCAGAGGATGCCTTTCAGGAGTTGGTTCTCTCCTTGCATCATGTGGGTCCCCAGATCAAGTCAAGCCATGAGGCTTGACAGCAAGTGCCTTTACCTGCTGCACCATCTCACCAGCCACGGTTTATTTATTTCATCCAGAAATAAAAAGGCACTCCATCTAGGGCTCTGAAAGTTATTGCCCTGATTCTGTGGAGACACTGAGAGTACACTGTCATTTTAAAAGCCCTAAGTTATCCTGCTGGAGGTGCGGAAGCATCTTTCTGTGACCAAGGCGCAGTCTCTGTGAACAGTATTTCAGAATTTGTAAGTCTGGCACCATAATTATCTTATTCCTTGTGCTGTTAACATAATGGAATTATTTTTTCTTTTCAATTTTGTTTTTGGAGTGTTACAAGTGCATAGAGAGAAAACAATTGATCTAAGATGGGTGTTTTTTTTGTTTGTTTGGTTGGTTGGCTTTTGGTTTTGGTCTTTTTGAGACAGGGTCTCACTGCATAGACCTGGCAGGCTCGAAACTCACTGTGTACACTGGAGACTGAACTGACCTTGAGCTCACAGAGCTCCTCTTGCCTCTGTTTCTCTTGGGCTGGGACCAAAGGTGAGTGCCACCATGCCAGTTTAGTGAAACATGAAGGATGCTTATATACTGACCTTGTCCAGGCTGTACTGATGAATCTCCTGTTTGTTCTAAGGGTTATTAATAAATATTTTAGGGAGACTATGTCATCTGTAACCTGCAATGTTCTTGTTTTTGACTGTCTGGATCCCTAGTTTTTTCTTATGTCTGTTTACTCTGTCTGGGCTCAGAGGGAAACAGACAAGCTTCCTTGTGTGGCTCCTGCTCTCCTCTGGAAAGTGGCCTATCTTCCTGCAGCAGGTGAGGATAGCTGCAGGTACTAGAAAATGTGCCCATTTTCACACAGCTCCAGAGCTTCCCTTTGTTCTCTGCAAACCCCAGAATTGCCAAGAAAGAGCCCCAGGACCCTTTACTCACCTCTGCCCCCTTCAGGCATATTAATTATTTTTATATTAATATTAATTATTTTTCTTGATACTCTCATTAAACACCCTGACAAAAGCCACTTAAGAGAGAAAGGGCTTGTTTCAGCTCCCAGTTCCAGGTGACAGTCTTTCTTGGTGGGGAATGTCACAGCATTGGGAGTCTGAGGCAGCTGGTCACGGTATCCTCAGTCAGAAAGCAGGCAGACAAATGCCTGTCCAGGATCCAAGCCCAGGGAATAATGTCACCCACTTTTAGGGTGAGTCTTCCCACTTCAATGAACCTATCTGGATCATTCCTCACAGGTGTACACTGAGGCTTGTCTCCTTGGCGACTCTAGATCCTATCTAGTTGGTAATTGAGACTAATGGTCAGGAGAGCTGGCCTGGTCCTCTGCCTCCTCTGACCTTTCCAGGACATCAAACAAAGCTGACCAGCTTCCTCCACCCGACTGTGAATCCATCAGCAGAGGGACCAAATCCAGGTCTCCTGTGTTCCAGTCTCTCTGGCAAACTAATCCCCCAGCCAGAAGTGGGCAAGACCAGAGACTGCAGAATCACAGCATGCACAAGCCAGGAAGGACTTGTAGCTGTCAAGGCCGTTAAGAGCATGCTGTCAGACAGGTGATGGAGGGATAACGATGCTATGCTTCCTGGTTTAACAATCATCAAGAGTCAGGGAAGAAATGAAGTCTGGGGGCAGCACACACTAGAGCTGTGTTTCTCTTAAATGTCTTGCAAATTTCGTTTCTTCGATGAATATTTATTGAGCTTCTGTTATGTGCCTGGGACTAGGAGGTGAGGAGGGAATGAGGACACAGACAGAAGCCCTATCCTATTCCCTTGGAGTACCGAGCTGTGTCTGGTTGCTCCATTGGGGAAGCAGCTTTCTGAACTGGTTGTTGGGGCCAAGATTGTCCCTGGATGAGAGGGTGGACAGAGATCTTCCTTTAAGAGGACACCTCCTATGGCTTGGAGGGTCCTGGAGTCCGGGCCCAGGAATCTTGTTTAGAGAAGAGAGAAAGCAGCTGGCAGGGCAGAAGAAAGGGGAATCCATGCTCCCTCTCCATTCTTAGTGCAACGCCAGTCTGGGGCTGGCACAAGATCTTTATCGTGCCAAACCTGGCAGGTGCCAGAGCCATGACGACCATGGCGTCAATCACCTGAGGAGGGGGCTGTGTGGAAGAAGGAGATGACCAGTACACTTACCTTCTCTGCCAGCTTGGTCTTCAAACAGACCCCTAGATTCACACCACAGGGGCTTCATGGAACATCAACAGTGGAGACACACACACTGGTAAATTATGAATGAATCTGATGCTGAGCTGTAATGAGCAAGGCCCACCTGGGGCTCCAGGGGCCAACTGGTGGATCCTACAGGGCCATCTTCCTCTGCTCACTCAGGGCCTCCAGAAGCCCCAGCTGTGAGCTCTCCACACAGTGGAGTGAGGAGGGGGCTTCAGCTCTGCTGTCCAGGGTCCACGCCATAGGTGGCCAGCCCCGTGGGTCTGTGCTTCTCGGGCACTGCAGCTGCTCTGTGCTGCTGCCACTGTTGTCTGGGCAGGAAAAGGGGAGGCTTTGAAGGGTGGCTCAGATTGTCACCTACCCCTCTGCAGCTGTGAAGAAAGGCCTGCATCTAAGAGAGATGCAAGTCCCAGGCCTCAGGATACAGCAACCCTGGGTTTCTCCAGTGCCATGGGGAAGGTAGAATGATATTTTCTGGAATATTCTTCTCTTCTTACAGTTTCAAAGAACCAGAAAAAAGTTAGTAGTCTTGTCTTAGCCAGAATTATTATTGCTATGGTAAAACCATGACCAAAATCAAGTTGGAGAGCAAAGGGTTTATTTGGCTTACATTCCCACATCTTAGTCCACCACTGAAGGAAGCCAGGGCAGGAGCTCAAACAGGGTGAGAACCTGGGGGCGGAGCTGATGCAAAGGCCATGGAGGGGTGCTGCTTACTGGCCTTCTCCTCATGGCTTGCTCAGCCAGCTTTCTTAGAGAATCCAGAGCCACCAACCCAGGGATGGCACCACCCTCAATGGGCTGGATGCTCCTCCATCAATCACTAGTTAAAGAAAATGCCCTACAGGCTTGCCTACAGCCTAATCATATGGAAGCATTTTCTGAATTGAAGCTGCCTATCAGATGACTTTAGTGTGTGTCAAGTTGACATAAAACTGGCCAGTACAAGTCTGTAGGGTCTTTTATAGATGCCTCTGATCTCAACACAGATTATAAATTTATACCAAGTATGTGGTCACTTTTTCCATTATTGAGTGCCGTGTGTGTGTGTGTGTGTGTGTGTGTGTGTGTGTGTGTGTGTGTGTG
>LOJH01010457.1:0-27415 GCA_001685095.1 Ellobius talpinus
AGAGAGAGAGAGAGAGAGAGAGAGAGAGTAGGCAGAGTCAAGGAGACGCCATGTAGCTGCTGAAAGAGACAGATGCCACTGGAACCTTTACTGGTAGGCCACAGCCTTGTGGCAATACACAGATTAATGGAAATGGGTTAATTTAAGATGTAATAGCTAACTAGGAATATGCTTGAGTCATTGGTGAAGCCGTGCTGTAGTAATATAGTTTCTGTGTAATTTCTCAGGTCTGAGGGGTTGGGAAATGAATGAGCAGTCTTCGTTCACATCCTTTTGTGTGTTTGTGAGGCGAGGAGTATAAACGGGAGTGTGCTCACCACACTTCATGTGGATGTCAGAGGACAGCTCCAGTCATTGGCCCTTTCCATCATGCTTGAGGCATAGTTTCTTTTATTCCCTCTTGACTGCTAGGATTACTGCTTTGTGAGCTTCCAACAAGCCTTCTGTCTCTGGTTTCCGTCTCCATAGGAGTGTTCTGGAATTATCAACACTTGTGCTACTTGATCAGCATTTAAATGGGTTCTGGGAATCAAAACTCAGGGTATAGTGTTGGTACAGCAAGCCTAGCCACAACAGAGCCATCTCCCCAGTCCTAGGTTATCCTCTTAAATACCATCTTCAGCTGCTTTTATTTTTCCCTAACTTTATTTTTAGAATTAAAAATAAAAATAAAGGGCTTCTAAAACACTCTTATGTTGTCAGGGACAGGGAACACTATTGTTTCTAATTATTCCAAAACTTAACATTTGAGACTGAAATAGTTTAAGGTTAGAAATGACCAAAATGTGTTTTTGCTTTGATTTTGTTTTCTTTAAAAATAGAACACCCAATGATATTTACAAATAGTCTCTGGCAAAGTGTTATGAAGACATTTGCATATTTAGATTATTTAGAGAATTAGAGAGAATTGGAAAGACAATAAATGTCTTCATATATTTAAGTTATAGCCTATGAAAAATGAGTTACTCACAAAAGAGAAAAGTGTATTTTTCATTTAAGTACCAAAAATATGGGATGCTTTTGAGAAGCAGTTTTGCTAGGTAAATTCCGAATGTTAAAAGCGGTAACCCTGTGTTGTTTTACTCTCATTAGCAGGCAGTTAATCAACAATATATAATTCACTGTAGACTACATAAAAGCCCTTTTTACAACCTTCTCATGAATCATAACATTCTCAAGAATATTAGCTCTGCCCCTCTGAGGGGAACATCAGGAACTGATTTGCTCTTTGAAAGTGCTAGGAAACTTTTTCTATATGAAATGACTGACATTGAGCCACACTGACAAGGGTATCAAGAATACATAAGCGGACTTTGAGGGCCCAGTGTTTAGTGGTCAAGGTACAGGACTATTTGCTACCCAGATGGAGTTTTGGCGGTCTGCTGAAATTAGTGGCCCCCATCCCTTCCATGGGAAACATAGGGAATGGGCTTCTTTGATGAGGTTTCCAGGCTGATGGCGTCAGCTGAAGCTCTACACTATTTCTTGGTGTGTGGTGGAGCACTGTCCCATTTCTAATTTTTCCTCCTTCTCAATGCTGCGGTTCAGATTGATGGCCTCTGCAGGTCAAGGTTTCTGGATAAACCAGCAAATCCTCCAGGTATGTTGGCTTGACTTCTTGGAGGGAAGGCACAGATGAAGGAAAATCTTTTGTGGTTTGCCTAAAGCAGCAAGAGCCAGGCAGAAATGAATATCCCACTCTTACTGATGACAAGCTATATTGCAACACATTGCTGGCGCTCAATCACTTGGGCTTTGTCAAATTTTTAGTTTTCAAAAACTCATCTGTTATTTTCAAAGAAGTATGAAATATATTTAAAACCCTCTTACTGACTCAACACTTTGTATGATATTCGCTAGTCTATAGATTTGCCATGAGACTAAAAATAAACTCTGTGGCAGCATCTGATTTAAAAGTTGAACATAATGATCTTAAAAATGTAATTTTGGAAACAGGATATTTCTAAAAGAAAATTCTAGTTATTGGGACATGCTCACCTTAGGGAAGTGATAAAGTTGAATAGAGGGAATTTTTTATATCCTTACAATGACTCCAATAATCCAAAACACTGACCAAAATAATCCTTGCAATGAATGCATTTAAACCCCTTTGAGTATGAGATGGATAATTATTTTTAAAGAAAACATAGGTGGCTTGGGTGCACATTCAGGTTGCTATTATCACTGTTATTATTATTATTATTATTATTATTATTATTATTATTATATAGCAGTGCCTTTTCCACTTGCTGGTGCATTAGAGGAACCACCTGGAGACCTCATGAGAGTGGAAATTTTCCCTCATTGGGCCTGGGGTGGGGCCTGAGTTTCTCCATTTGTCACCAGCTCCCAGATAATGCTGGTGCTGATGCTGAGAGTTTGCTGATAACTGAGCTGGCTACAGAGGAAGTGAAGTACTGCACTCTTCAAACTAGAGAACTGACCTTATGTGATAAAATATATCTGTTATACCAAAATATAAGTTTAATATTTGAGAGGTTATTATTTTCAGTGGCTAGCCCAAAGTCATGATTTGAATAGCACAAGAGGAAAGCATTCAGCACAGCTCCAAAATTGGAAATTGTCATATCTTTCAAAATAAAATACATGGCACTCACATGGCTTTGGAGTCAGGGTAGTTGGAAATCAATGGCTTGGCCCCCAGTACTTCAGTTAATTTCCTTTCCCCATAAGGGCAGGTCTGACAAGTTTTGCGTGTGTTGTTCTATGACTTCTGTTTCACACTCAAGATGCACGACCATGTGAGTAGGCCATGGGACTGGAATTCAGTTAGAGATTTAGACTGGATATAATAGAGTGTGCATGAAGTAGAAAGAGAAACATGACACAGTCCTGGAATGAAAGGAGAATAACCAGCCAAGCAGTGAGAGTTTAAGAGGATTTTTGTTTTGGTTTTCGAGACAAGCATTTGTCTGTGTAACAGCTCTAGCTGTCCTGGAACTAGCTCTCATAGACCAGTCTGGTCCTGAACTCACAGAGATCGGCCTGCCTCTGCTTCCTGAGTGCTGGGATGAAAGGTGTGCGCTGCCACCACCACCCAGTTTAAGAGGAAATTTAGGAAGTGAGTTCTCACACAAGTGAGTAGGAGACTGGCAGTGTGGGAACTGCTTCACAGACAACTGTTGAACTGGAAACCAAAACCAAACAAATAGGAAACAGACTGAAGTGCGCTCGTGAGCACTGGACGGCGCAGGACTTTATGCTGAGTCACTGCATGGCTTGCTCTTCGTAAGCAGCCCATATTTCTTTGTATATTAGTCTCTGTCAAAAGTCTGCCCACGTTTCTTGTAATGCCCTTCTATCTTCTACCTTTTCCTGTTTGTTTGTTTATTTGTTTATTTATTATTTATTATTTATTTATTTGCCTCTCTTCTGTATCTCCCCTTGTGTTTGGCCATGCTTTCTGGCTTTCATATGTCACACAAAGCATTGTCATCAAGAGGGTTTAAAATATTTTTCTTTTTAAAAATTAATAAATACATACCAAAATATTTTTCTGATTTGAAAGTAACAGCTGAGTTTTTGAAAGGTACAAATCTGACATGTTGATCTGGGTGATGCTGACCAATCTGCTCAGCATGTCTCTAGTCATTTTGCTGGTACCCTACTGGACCCAGGAAGACTCCCTGCCCCATGAGGAACTGCAGCTATTTCAATGGATGGAATTAGCACATGCTTTTCATTCTGGTGCTGACCTAACTACTTTCCCATCACTGTGGCAAAACACCTGACAAATCATTTAAGGGAGGAAATGATTATGTTGGTTTGCAGTTTCAGAAGAAACAGTCTGTTATGGGGCAGAGGCATGCATGCAATGACGGGGCACACTGGGGCGGGAGAATGTAGTAGTAAGGACATGTGGTAGCACAGACATGCAGTAGCATGCCTTGGCAGAGGCGTGCAGTGTTAATCATGTATAGTGGCAGCATTTCAGATCATTAGCACAGACCAAGAAGCAGAGAGTTCTAGACCCACTCCTGCTAACATGTCTGTCAACTGGACTCCTCATCCTAAAGATGCCACAATCTGCCAAAATAGTCCAACTCTCTTGGCAGCAAGTGCTCAGAAAATGAACCTATGCCATTCATTCCATAGTCAAACCCACAATGGTTTTTATGTCTAAGCTGTGGTTAAGCCATGACCCAAGCGACTGAAATAGTTGTGTAAGTGGCAACAGCAGAGTCTGGTTGGATTTTGAGCACTCAAGGAATACAGAGCTAACTAGGAATGGACAACAGCTTTTAATCTGGGAGGGAGAAATTACTGGAGGGTAGACTATTTACAGGGATGATTCTTGAGCCATTTTGCCTCGGTTTAAGTGCTACTTTGAAATGTGCAGATTAGTCTTGGAAAAATTATTTCTTCAAATCTTAGTTGTTTTTTTCATGCACAAATTGGAAATCAAACATTTAGCCTAGTTCCTACTCCAAGCATTATTCAGTGGATGTTGGCAAGAGCAGCATATACTCATGTGCTCACATGCACGTGCACCATACACGTTCTAATGGTTAGGTGTGATATGATACATGAAGGAGGTTTATAAAGAGCAGTAAGGCAGGCTTCTCAAAAAAAGAGATATAGATGAGCATAGAGGGCAAATAAGTTCACTTTGCGGACATTTAATGCACTGCTCTTTAGATACTATTGATATTTGTCAGGAGAACACATCTTCGGAACACTCTGCAGCATGTAATAGAATAATGGAATCCAGGTCATCTGAGTTCTTTTATCTTCTTTCCCTCTCACTCAGTGATCGCCATTTATGAAATCCACTATTCATTCTTTGGAGATGGAGCTAAGGTTTTTTTTTCCTATGTAAACGGAGCTCTAATTAAGACCTTTAACCTCGTGAGGTCCTTCTAACAGCCGAGTTCACCAACTTGGGTATCATTAAGGAAATAAAAATTCCCACCGGCATTAGGTGTTTAGAATCAGTACCTAAATGACAGCTGGAAGACGGGTAATGATTCGAAGGCCAGGATATCGGTGAAGGTGGATAATCACTGAAAATCATGGAGATTGTCAATCAGGACACAGATTTACAGACAAATATCCTTATCACCATTTCCCTCTTATTTTCAGAATTCAAATCATGGATTATTGAATGGCAAAATGACAATCTAAATGGACTATTTGCTAGCTTAAGGTTTATTGACTTCAATTTGTTGGTCATAATTACTAACTTTTTATGTTTAAGTGTTCTGGTGCTGACATGCTTGGGGGAGAAATTGAGCCACAGTGGTGATTGCACTGCAAGGAAATCAGCAGCAGAAGAAAATTAAATGCTAGATGATTGTTTGAAGTCAGCAACGATGGGAGTGAGTGGGTGGGTGAGTTAAATTTTTAAGTGATTTAGCAAATGATGCTAAGAAAGTGCCACGACATCATTTTGAAT
Source organism: Ellobius talpinus (assembly GCA_001685095.1). Taxonomy (NCBI): domain Eukaryota; kingdom Metazoa; phylum Chordata; class Mammalia; order Rodentia; family Cricetidae; genus Ellobius; species Ellobius talpinus. Next base: position 5,417 of record LOJH01010457.1, read on the forward strand.
TTTCTATTATAACAAATTGTAATTGATCATCTTTTGGTACTCATGTAAGAAAAAACACTTTACAGAAAAATTTTCACTGCCCTAAGCAGCAACTCATACAAAAAAATTCCCCTACCTTTTGTTGAAAAGAATGCCCTAAAATAGATTTCATTTTTAAATCCCAAGTTGCTTGAAAACTTTGTCAAGAGGTATCAAAGAAGTGCCTTTTACTCCAGAATGCACTGGAATCAGCAGTAATAGTTAGAAATAATGAAATCAGGAATGACATTTTCTATGTCTCCCCGGGATGGTAGGTCATGGTGTGAAGTTTTCAGAGGAAGACAGACCCATTTATTTCTCTTTTCGTCTTCTGAGCAAATGTATATTATCTTGTTAAAAAAGGATGATAGAATATCTTCCTGGATTAGTTTTAACCTGTTCCTCATGTATATTAAAATATATGCCAAGCCTCCACTGCCTGAGGAGAATGAAGACGATGCTTCCTTCAATCTCTTCATTTTTCCAAGAAAGCAAATATTAAGAGTTTGTATGTAATACAACTTCACATGTCTTTCAGGGGTTGTCTTAGGGTCTTGTCTTAAAGTTATTCCCTTTTATGGGATTAGTTTCTGCTTTAGTTTCTCAATGGCTCATATTCTATCTCTCTGCTTATCCATTCATTCATTCCTTACCCATACCCTAGAACTTAGAGACAGGTGTTTATTTCCACTGATGGTTCTAGACTTATTCTCTTCATAGTTATGAGATAAGAATCTAAATTAGGTACATTTCTTGAAAACATATTAGCAGGATGATTATAGTTCACACTCTTGTGTTATGTATATTTCAGAGTCCTAGAAGAGAAAAATTTGGAGTGTTTTCCCTACAACTAATAATGATGTTCAAGGTGATATATATGCCAATTACCAGTACTTTATCATTAATGTAATGTACTTACATAGGTAATATGTATGAAATCACACAATAGCCTTAAGTATATACAACCATTGTGTCAATCAAAGAATGAAATAGAACTTAAGGAAAGCAAAACTTGCAAGAAACAGGGAGTTTGATGACTTTGTTTTAATACGATTCTGCTTCAGAGAAGTTTTCTAAACTTAACTGTTGGTTGGCCTGGCCTCCTCTTTACTTCTACAATTTGGGTGTTTGCACATCTGAAAGACAGCTGAATATGAAGCCAACCTGGTGGGGTTTAGTCTATGCCCCCCTTTCCCCTCTTTTTTCATGTATTGGCTTAATGTCACTTCATCAAGGAAGCATACTTTGTCCCCTAGATCAGGAAAGAGACCCTGGGACACTTAGCCTCACTCATGATTGAGTACATATTTGGATCATTGTTTACACAGTGCCTGTCTTTGGGGATGAAGGAACCACTTCCACATTCTCCTTCGGACGGGAGGACTTCTTGTTTCTTACTGCCTTGTCTCTGAGGCTTGTCTCAGTGCCCGGCACCTAGTGTGAGCAGGTTTGTTGGATAAATTACTGAAACACCAAAAGCAGTCATTCAGAAATTTACTTGAACCACTGATCAGAAGAAGAGCTTTGCTGGCTACTATGGGCAAGGAAGTTTCTTTTGCAATGGTAACCATGAGTGTAGACTAAGAATGAGAGATACCGAAGGCTTCTGTGACAAACTCTCTCCAGCAACCAAAGAGTCCAGGCAGGATGTTATTTGAAGAGAGTCCTTCAAAACTGTGATAAAGATGCTGAAGTGTAGTTCTATACAGTTGATGGCTTCTGGTGAGGATGGTATGGGACTCAGTATTCTTTTAGGGGCCGGCCATCGGAAGTTTGACTATGCTCTAAGGAATATATGGGCAACACACACTGGACTTGTTTTTTATTGGGGAGAAGGGCACACAGGTGAGAGTGTGGACTTGGGAGGAATGAGAAATGAGTGTGATTGAGGCGCATTATAAGAAATCCCCCAAATAACTAATAAAAATATTATATTGGGTGAGTCAGAAGGGCTTTACTGAATTACCCTTTTAAACTTGTGTGCGATATTGAATTTACATTGTTAATAATTTCCTAGAAGTCACAGGATAGTGAATTGTAGAGAAATCAGAAAAGAAGAAAATTGCTGATCAGGAGATTTAAATGAAACAAATTATAAAGTTATTCATAAGTCACTGTATTAAGTAAGGTTAAATTCCACTTGTTAAAACACCGAGAGGAAGATGAGTGTAGAAGAGGTATGCTTAAAAATCTCCACACTTATAGAGATGTGATAGATTACAGTAGCTCCTTCCCTGAGGATCTGTTTTGCTTCCTCTCTGTAAAACATAATTAGTAGATGTACAAGAAAAGCATTATTAGTCATACAGGACATAATTTTGGTTGTTTATATGTAAATTCTTTCATATTCATGGATTGCTTGTTTTTCCATTTTAAGTAGACAGGTTAGAAGTCAAAGGCTCTCTAACTTTCAGTGGACTCTGTGTGGAACCCCCTAGGAGGTATATGTGGGAGAAATCCTGATGTAATTTCTTCAACAGTTTGTCAGTTGCTGGCTTCGTGACTCCCAAGAAGTCATTGTTTTTCTCAAAATAGCTTCTGTTCTTATGGTCTTTCTATGACTGTGACTGGCCCCTCCTTTGGCCTACAGAGCTCATTTATGGCAGTCACCATACCCTAGGTCCTGGGTCATTATGACTTTCCACTCTACCCTTTCTATACTTCTGCTGCCTAGAAAATTCCTGTATTTAGAAGAGTTGTTTGAAACCCAGTGTGCTTTTTGCTTTCTTTCCTTCCCCAACTCACACAATATCCTTTTAAAATAGAAGAGAAAATGCGATCTCACATTTCAACAGACCAGCCAAATGGATTACTAGAAGTCAACAAATGACCACAAGGGTAATCATACTTAAAGCTGCAGAGGCACACCGAAACAAAGCCGTGTCTCTTGGCTCTTGAAGGTGTGTTGCCTATGATACGATGCCTTTTCACTTTTACTGTTGAAGTTTCAAGTTCACCCTCAATTACAAGCCATCTTTGAATGATTTATTGAGCAGTGGATTGGCCTTGCCTTTCCCCTTGCAGGTTGGTGTTGTTAGTAGTGCTCAGCATTGTGAAGAGGATGCTCTAGTGGGGGGGTGATGTAGGCTGCATTTTAGTCCATAATGAATTAAACTTATAACCTTCAACTTCCTAATGCAAGATTGCATCTGTTGTGCTAATAAACACAGGCACTTTCTGTGTGGGTGCAGATAGAAGTTTCACTTAGTCCGAGTGTACTGATGTAGGGGACAGGATAAAATGCAGTACAATGCAGAATGATATCTCTCTTGCTATCCCTGACCCCCACAATTTCCCATTTCAATAGGCTTCCTGGCTTTATTTTGCTAATCTTGATCATGTATCAAAACCCAATGCTGAGTCCTCCTTGAGAGTCAAGTGTGGGAACTCAGTTGAGCAGAAAGACAGGGATCAATAGCTCACGTTTCACACTGACTTGTGAGCTGGAAGCTTAAGAACTGGATGAACTTGTATAGAGTAAGTCTTGATTTGGAAAGGAATCATAATTTTGAATGCAAAGTTGGGGTACTCATCACTCTTCTGTATTTTATTATCACTTGACTTCATTTTTTTCTCCCTTTATCTTCTCTTTATGTGATTTCCCATGAAGCTGAGAGGAGCATGAAAGGTCAAGGCCATATTGGGAGAGAGGGACCAGTGCTGGGCATTGCCTCCTCGCCCTGACTCTTCACTCTGATCTAATTTCTGATTATATACTCATGTCTTGCCAGAATCACAAGTAGATTTAATACTATAGAGCAATGAAGTCTGAACAGACAAAGTTAATGGCTACAACAGTCATTAAGCCTTTTCTGGTCCCGAGTTTTTCAGCTGTAACAAATCCATCCTAAGGATGGGTGGCAGGGAGCAATCGTTGTGATGGCCACTGTTGCTAAGGCCACCATTAGTGAAGAAGCATTCAGGCAAGCGCTACCTCCTGGGGGAAGAGCAAAGTTCCAAGCTGATCTTTCAGTGGGGAAAACCAATGATGTAATTGAACAACACAAAGAACCCTTCACTTACCTGTCCTGCCAAATATAACAATCAATAAACAAACAAAGTTGTTTTCAGGCAGGTTTTTTTTCCCCCTGAGAATCAACAGTGAAGATTCATGTGACTCAAGTTTTCTGTCTGTCCATGCCTGCATTCAGATATGTTTTAGTTTCTTCGTAGGAATATGAACTTACTACAAACCCTATGGTTTCACTGGAACTGTGCTTTTGGTGTCTTATTGCTAGCTTGTCAGGGTTGGGTCTTGGATTCCCTAAGATTGTGGGCAATCAGAAAGTATGGAAAACAGGCAAGACTCATGCCATTTGAACAGATAAGGGAAATTTCAAGATTTCAATAATTTTTGGTATACGAACAGTGAGAAACCTTTACAGACAATTGGAATTATGTGTCTTTGGGAACAGCAAGCCTATGTCTAAGTTACTCCCAATCTCACCCCTCAGTGATATAAATGGACTCAGTCAAGGCAATGGGGAGAGTCACAGTTTGTTGGAGGTCTAAGCAGCTTTATTTCTGTCTCAAATAATCAGTCTCCAGGAAACAGAAAACTAGAAGGGGATTTTGATTATGAGTATCATTTTTAGTCAATGCTACACTGAAGTCCATGGGCTTCCAAAGTGTTCTCCATGACATTTCTGAAGTCACCTTGATCATTTCTAGCACTCCAAAGAGTTGACTGACAAGTATGTACTTCCCTGCTGTGAGTGTACTCACGACACAACTGAAATGCACTTAGTTGATTTGAATTGGAATTCTATCACTACTGCATGGTAAAACAGATGATCTCATGCTGATCAATAGCTGTAGCATCTGAGTAGAACTTTGATTGATAAATAATATGAAAATTTCTAACTTTCTACTGAAATAGTATTGTAGAAAAATCCTTCAATGTTGGTAGACATGGAGGAAAGTGATGAGTGATCCTTGGGGTTTTCTTTTTCTACTAATATTTATTGAGCTTTTATTATGTTTTGCAACTCTTAGAACACCTATAAACAACCCAGCAGATGCCTGTTTAGAGTCTATCTGTTAGTAGAGGAAAAAGAATATATACACACAGGCTGTGATAAGAGCATGGAAGGAAATGTAGAAGGTGATGAGTTAGTAACTAGAGGTGGAAAGACACAGAAAAAGGGGTGGTCAGACAGGTTTTGTTTCAGGAAGAAACAACTGAGCAGAGGCCGAAGGATGAGCAAATCCAGTGAGGAAAATGAAGACATGTGGAATACTATGATGAAGGAGAAAGTGGGAATTTCCTGGTCCCTGATTTGAAAGAAGGGTTTTATAGTTGGGTCAGGTGAGCAAGGGGGAAAGAGGACCAGATGCCCGCTCAAAGGACCCTGTGGCAAGAAGTTTAGGCTTTATTCTAAGATCAAAGGAAAAGGAAAAATGACTAAAAAACTGTGAGCAAGGTTCTTATATTACTTTTCTCTTTTAGGAGAGCGCTTTGGTTGCTGGTGTAGTATGGTTTTGAAGAGGGCAAGAATGGGAACAGCAAACACCAGAGTGGTAGGGATCTAGGCATCACAGTGATTTGGCCTAGAGAATGCCTGTCAGTCCATATTGGCTTGGGTACCGTCTGGGATAATGCATGGAGCTATAACCTTTATGTCTTTATTCCAGGAATAAAAGTTGGGGAAGGCATGCCTAGTCCCTCCAGGGACATTTTCAGAAATTCTGTTCACCCCTGTGAAGAAGGCTGGAATGTGTAGTTTGGTTTTGAGGGGTCAAGCTACTAGAGAGATTCCATCTAGCCAAAGTAGGAAAGTGCCAGTAGTCCATTACACACACACACACACACACACACACACACACACACACACCTATTGAAATCAAGTGTTAGCTTCCTTTAGAGGCTACAAGTCAAATGTGGAATCCCTTTTTAGGGTGTGTAAGTCCAAGATTCACAGAATAGCTACTTAAATGCAGATCAAGTAATTACCTTTATTAACAGTCAGGCAAACACCAAATAGCTCCCAAGACACATGGCTGTCTCTTAAGAACTAGATTGCCGAGAAGCCAGCTTGGTCTGAGGCCAAAGTAGTGCCTCCTACTCAGTATTACGCCTCAACCTTGGGACCTACTTTGCCCTCCTAGCAGACTTGAAGTCCTGTACATTCTACCATCACTGTGGGCTTCTATGCCCCTTTCACACACATGGTTGCCAGAGGTATACAGCAGGGAGAAGGATGGGCTTCCTCCCCAGGACTAGAGGTTGAGCCCACAGGTAGGAAGGGAGCCTGGGATGAGCAAGCCTGTGAATAAAGAGCTGTTATGCACTCTTGTCCAGCAAGTGCAAACCTCTGTCCTCAGGCTCAGTTTCCTGTCTGTCGGGGAGAAGAAGGAGAAACAGACAACTAGATCCTGCAACTTCCTCAAAGCATGGGATTGGGGGTGGGAACTGCAGTTAACAGAAAAGTGGAAGCTAAAGGCTTTTTAAAAGGGAGGACCTTGTGTTGTATAATTAATTGCTTCTAATATGCTTTATTTGAGTAACAGAAAAGGCCTTATTTTAAGCATACATTATAGCCTTATGAAACCTCAGCACAAAGAAAATCAGAAATGAAGGAAAGCAAGATGACAGGTGTTTTCAAATATGCAATTTGATGCCTTTAGGAGTTGAAAGAGAGAAAAAAGGGGAAAGTTGGGTGAGGACAGCAGTACAGAGTGCTGAAAGGGAAAGTGGACAGAGGACCAAGAGGTTAGGGTAGGACAGAGGGTGGGTGAATGTCATGGGGGGTGCATCAGTCAAATAGTTAGGCTTCTGGAGTGCCGGAGAAATGATGGAAGAGAGGTTAAAAATAGGGCTATTTATAAGGCGTGGGCAGAGATACAGGAGCCACCTTTGGACGATGAATTACCCAGGGATGGACAATAGTAAGTGAGACATGCAGGGGTCAGAGTTGAGGATGTCCATTAGAGCCTGCAAGGATTACGGCTGAGGCTCAGGTAGAGACCACCGTGTTATTTGGGGAAGGAGCTGGAGGAACAGATCTTGACCTCTGACTTGGTCTCACTCCCATTTCTTGCTCCCTGTGCCTCAAATTCAGCTGGAAGATAGAAACAGAAAACTTAGGTGACAGAGTAGTAACAAGAAGTCTTAGACACAGGAGACACAGAAGGGTGAGGACGGTAAACCAGCAAATGGAGAAGATGGTTGCCACTCTATAGCAGAATGCAACATGAGGCAATGCCACATTTCCTGATATGGGTTAATCAATTACCTCTAAACACTTATTGAATATTTGGTCCATCAAGTATTAGATGTGGATAACAAATCAAGTGCTAACTTCTGGGAGAATCCTAAGCCGCCAGTCAGGACTCTAATTTCAGAGGAGAGGCATTGAGGGAGTGAGGAACACTGCTTGGCAGAGTCAGGGGAGGACTCTTGTGGAGGGAGCAACACTGGAGGTATGCACATCAGCAGGCAGAGGAGCACAGCCTCCCTGCACTGGGGTGCACCTGTGGGCAAGGGTGCAGGTATCGACCACCTGGGTTTTCTGTTTCTGTCTCCAATTTGTCGGCCCAGGGTAGACACAGCAACAGGAGAGGGAAGCAAGGCCAGATTGAAGTCTGGATCTATCCCTCCCTCCATCTCCTTCTGCTATGGACAGAACATAAGGTGAAAGAGGGAGGATGAGCAGAGCTGAATGGCACCCAGAACCAGATGAGAGTGCAGATTTTATCCTTAGAATTGTCAAGTGGGGCTTGGCGCTGTAAAGGGTGTTACTGCTTTAGAAGGATGAATGAGTGATGAGGAATGCTTGCCTTAATGCCTCCTTTTGTTGATGTGTTTTCTTTGGCTTTCCTCCTTTCCCTCTCCACTTCTCTCCCTCCCCCAGCACTTTTATATTGTTTCTGAGAGATAAATCCCCCAGGGTTAAGGGGCTAGTTAGGATGGATCTGACGCAGTGAAAAGAAAAAGCAACAGCCTAGGTCTTTAATAAAATTTCACTTCAGTTGCTAGTAGGGGTGTAATTTGTGGGTAGTGCAAATATTGGAGATGCTGGTGTAGAAATTACAATGCTTAATGAGCCAGTGCTTAGTGGTCTATGGCAAATAAAGTAAAAACAGGACGTGACTTTATGACAGTTTAAAAAGATGGCTTGAAATACTATCACTAGGCCACAATGTTATTGTAGACTGCAACATAGAAGGATTGAACAAATGAAATTGCAAACACGCACTTGCATATTACTTTTTCACACATCCATCTCCAAAGAGAAGACTCTTCAGGACATCGGGGAGAAAGCCCATTACCGGATTAATCAAGCCACCATCTCCTATCTGCACTTTTATTTTATATACCCTTTACACCTGTTTAATTAATCCTAAACATGATGCTGACTGCTAATTAAACGGCCCTGGAAGTGACTGACTGAAGGTAGTAATTTGAGATAATTAGTTTTGGTTTCAAACACTCAATTTTCACACTTTGTGCTCATTTTTTGAAAGGGGTGGCTCATTATTACAAGTGGGGTGGGGGTTGTGCAAGACATTTTACTACCGGACTCTGAGGAGCCGAGGAAGAGGGAGGGCTGTGCTTTCAAATAGGACGAGAAGATGGCACAGTCTGTTGCAGTCCTTACAGAATTCTCTTCCACACACTCACCCACACATACTCAGCTACCCATTCACTCACAACAGCGCAATATACCCTGGGTTATACTGATGAATTTTTTTCTAATTTAGCTTTTTATTGATTCTTTGTGGATTTCACATCATACATCTTGATCCCACTCATCTCCATATCCCTTCACATCCACTCTCTTCCTTGCAATCTCCCTCCACCAAGATAAGATAAGTTAAAATTTAAAAGAAAAGAATAAAGAAATGGAAGAAAAAAGAAAATCCTCGTCATGGAAGCTGTAGCATATCACAGTGAGGTTCACAGTATACCCTTAGTCCATACAACTTTACTTGCAAGTGTTCGTTGTAATGAGTCATTGGTCTGGTCATGGCCTCTGGCTTCTGCTTCACTATAGATACTGGGCCCTCAATGGGACTCCTCTTGGATATCTTGTTGTTGTCCTATGTCATGGAGATCCTGCAGTTTGGGTCTGGGGGCAGCGCCCTTCACGTGCTCCAAAAGGTCATAGGTGGGGTGGATGTTGGAATGGTCCAACTCAGCCCCAGCTCTGGCTATGGGTAGTTGCTGAGTTGGTCAGACCCCAGCTCTTCCTCATCCTCACCACCAGCATGAGCTCTCTCCAGCTAGTAGCTAGCTCACCCTAATCAGTAAGCAGCAAGAGATGTGGCTGGTCTCCTGCTCTCATGCCCTCGGAACCCACTCACCCAGACCTACACCACCAGGACCAGCTCTGCTGTGTTGCTCGGGCAAGGTGCAGGAACCATTCTGCTGAGTGCTGCAGCTGGTGAGAGGCAGGGCCACTCATGTGACCTCAGGGTCGTCTTTCCCACCTGCCACAGCTGGTGAGGAGTGGGAGGTGGGGTTCTTTCCCTTGCCCATGCCACCATATGGCAGATAAGGGACAGGACCAGATATCTTCTGCTCATATTCTCTGGGTGGCTCACCTGCGCCCCATCAACAGGGTCAGCTCTACTGTGCTACCCAGGTGAGGTGCAAGGCCTGTGCTCAGTCTTGATGGTGCTGGGCACACTCATGTTGTCTCCTCCCTGCCCAGAACAGAAAGCCCTGGGAAGGAGGAGGGATGGATCTTCTTCTCCCCCTCAGTCTTAATGTGATAAATATTTTTTATTAGAATATAGAAATGCACATGTCAATGATTTGGGGGAAAGTTTATCTAGTATAGGATGTGGGAAGATCTCACTGAGTGGCTAGGGTCTCTTCTCCAGGTTTTCTAGAAGCAAGAAAAAAAAAGGTGAGGAAGGCCAAGGTAGCTGTGCTTTGAGATTTGGAAAAATGTCTTGTTGAGTTCCTTACTACAAATTCACAGAACTTAATCAAGACATCTGTCTGTCGAGACAGGGCTGATGTGTTTGGAAGAGAAAGCAAAAGGCATCACAGTGTAAAGTAAGTTAACATGATCCCCACCAGGAAAGGATAGCTGAGGAGAATTTAGTAAATGGGCTGACCCAAGCATACACCTCCACTGCTGAAACAGGTACAAAGTTGGAACCAGGTTGATCAGAGGCAGAACTGCCCTTTCAGAACCTGGACAGCTCCTGCACATGGTTTTGCTTCTGAGTCTGTAAAGCTTTTATTTGTATCCTGTGTCACTTCACTGGGCACCATGTGGAGTGGGATTCTGTCAACTTAGAGGGTTTATCTAGACGAGTGATCTTCAAAGATGTCAAGAATGGCTTGGAAATCAACTTGTTAGAGACGGGTGAGTGACCATTAGATCCTGGTGTATATAACTTTTTATGATTCTGACATCCCCCTTGAGCCCAAGACTTCAGTAAATTCTCACTTCTGTTGTCACTAGGGATAAAATTTGAAGGTATGGAAGTTTTGGGGGTGCTGGCATAGACATTCCGTTAGCTACATCATCTTATGGTGAATAAAGTTGTTCTATGTATGACTTAAGATGTGTTTTTAAGAAGTTACCCAAGTCAGGTTCTCTTGGAGTCATTTTGACCTTTCGGTTTATACCCACACCCTAGGATGATGACTGGAGGCTGATGAGATGCCCAGGTACATAGTGAATACTGTCAGATTATTAAGAAGTGACATAGGATTCTCAATTTAAAAAAAAAAAACTCTATGGCAATTTATCCTTTGGTGTCAGCAAACATTCTCTTTTCCTAAGAAATTTATGATCCAGATGTTTTTTTTTCTAGGTGATGATTTTTAATGAGTGGGAAATATATTTTTTATTGGAAGATGCACAGTTCACTGGTTACAAATATTCTTGTGCTATTCAATGACTACACCAAAAATCAGTGAGGAGACTAGAAAAAGTATGTATCTAAAATAATTTACAGCCAGGTATGGTGGCACAGCCTTTAATCTCAACACTTGGGGGACAGAGGCAAGCAGATCTCCATGGGTTCAAGGTTAGCCTGGGCTACATAAGTGGGTCTAGGATAGCCAGGGATACATAGTTGAGACCCTGTTTCAAAAAAACAAAAACAAAATTAAATTATGAAAATGATAATTTTCAAACTTAGATGGTATCAAGTGTCAAAAACAAAAAGAAAACCAGTAACAAAAAAACCCTCCCATTCAATTCCCACATACCTTTTATGCATTAAAGTCAAAGAGAATTTCTGAGGTGACCTTCTCTGATGTATGTTTGTACCATGACTTCGTTCCTCTTTCATTTCCACACCAGAACAATCATTTTACAGATTAAAAAAGAAGCAACAAAAAGCATGAAATGTTTTCCTTTGGCCTTCGACACAAAGGAACTTGAAGCAAAACTAAATTGTTTCTCAATGTTTATGCGTCTGTGCTCCAAAAGGAAGGGAAGACTGTGGACTGTTATGGAATAATTTCTAATGAAACTGGTGGTCCTAAAACCATATTTTACCATCAGGCTGACATCTAGGTTTTTGTTACAGCTTGGACCACTTAGTCTTTTATGATAATCTATCATTACAAGACACCTCATGGGTTGAAATGACCTCTCATTTGTTTTGCAGATACCTCAAATCAGCTATGCATCCACAGCCCCAGAGCTGAGTGACAACACCAGGTATGACTTCTTTTCTCGGGTGGTCCCGCCTGACTCCTACCAAGCTCAAGCCATGGTGGACATTGTGACGGCCCTGGGATGGAATTATGTGTCAACACTTGCTTCTGAGGGGAACTATGGAGAGAGTGGCGTTGAGGCCTTCACCCAGATCTCGAGGGAGATTGGTGAGCATGTATTTACCAGTCGATTGCATTAGGAGGTGACAGGCTGCTAAAATCTGGACACTTCCAAGTGCTGTCTGATGTCTGTGAGATATTAGCATTCTTATAAATGTGTGCTTCATGTTGTCCTCTGTATGGAGAAGCAAGATTGTAGATGGGTTTATTGCTCCTATTTCCAGCAAGGTGACTCTTTGGTGCTAATTTGAACAGTAGAGATCCCAACTTCAATGCACATCTTTTAAATTGTCTATTTTGATGAGGGAATTTTCAGGCACCTCAGAGCCACAGTGAATTTGAATAAATGGCATACTGTTTGATTGTTCCAGAAAGAAGTTTACATTAGTAAGTCATCAAATTGAAAAAAAGTCAGTGGAATTTAACATGGAACACTAGAGGGATCAGTGCTTATAATCATTTTAAATCAATATTAGATCAGTCCCTAGGGGCAGTCCTAAGTCATATGCTCATTGTCATATTTGACTTTTCCATCTTTCATTTCTATATAAAAGTCTAGACCTTACAGTGCAATGGAGGGAAAAATGTGAAAACCTAGTTAGGACAAAGTGCTGGCAAGCTCTGTCCTGGGATTTCTTCAAAGAGCTTTTCAAACCTGTGTAGGTATTCTAACAACATGTATATTACCTGTGAGGCTGTAAATCCATTCATTTCTCGGGAAAAAAACAGAACAGAATGACAACAGAAAGCAGCATACAGAATAAATCTTACGGACAATTAGTTATCGACAAAACTTAGTAGATGGAAGGAGACACACCATTGGCACTTAAATAATATTTTCTTGGAGAGAATTAATTTTTGTGTATTGGTAATCATGGTGTTGTGGAAATATTAAAGTGCCTCTTGACTATTTTAAAGCAATTCTGAACTTCAAAAGGAAACCATGTTGATCAGTTAATGGTTGAAAGTTTTAGTTCAGGAGAAGATCATGGGAATGACTGAGATTTACCTATACTTACCTGGAACAATTTTCACTTGAGAATCATAGATGTCTGAGGCCTTTTCTTCTGGGCATAATAGGATAAGACGTTTATTATGCTCAGGACTTTTTATATTTAACATGTGTTCTATGGCTGCGTTGTGGCAGAAACTGTAGAGAGCGACTAGTCTAGTCGGCAGATGAGGTTAATTGATTTAATTGGACAAGTGTTCATACCAACTGTGTTTATAATGCTGTAATCTTTGCTTTTTTGAATTTTAAGTTGTATCATTATAGCATAAAATGATCTGAAAGCTTCCATTAAACTTTAAATTATATTATTTTCTTGAAAAAAAAGTCCCCTGTTTATCCTTTAAGGAAATGCCCACTCAGACGAAAACAACAGCTTCCAGAAGCAGGGTTAATACATTATTCAAGCAGCTGATGTCGGCTCTCACCAGAGTGATAATTCAACATGTGGAGGAAAATTATAGAGTATGTGCTGAAATAAGTTTTCTGCAGTAACTCTGGGCATTCTTCAACGCTGGAGCACATTTTGTGTGCATGGAGCAGGTTACTACGAAAAATTCAACAAGGACGTAATTTGCCTATTATAGAATCTGATGTAATGTATTGTTGTGAAAGTTAAGTGAGAGTAAGATTTTATTATTTTATTGGCTAAAATAAGAAATACTTGATCTTCATTTTAGGTTGTATTGCTATGCTCTGGCAATACTGTCACATAAGATGACTCAGGGGCTCCCACTCATTATTGCTGCTCATGTCTTAGTCATTCGTATGGGAGAAAATGATTTTAGCACCTCATGTGTGCTCCTGATTAGAGGAGCACATTTTTTTCCTCTGTTGATCCTTTCAGTATTCTGTGATTTGATTGGCTGTCCATTCTATTTCAGTTCTCACTTATCTGGGCAATGGAGGAGGGATGGATTGTCACTTAATATGCAGAATGCTGAAAAGGCCAAATTAGTATCATGCCAGAGTATGCCATGGAATATATTAAATATCAGAATAATCCCTCATTTTAATGACAAAGATTTTTATCTAGAACAAAAATAGCTGAAAATTCAACCTTTCACATGACAATGATATTAATGGGAATGGCAAATAGAAGCAACTTAACCCATTCTGGAACTATCTGATGACTCTAATGAAAATTCATTAGCTCTGTAACATTTGCCAGTCTTACTGAATCACTGATGGAATTTCTGTCACCATGTTAGTAGTGTGTATCTAGGGAACTGAGTGTTTTTACTGAGAGTGTATACATTCAGTTTTTGGAGTATCTGTTCATTAATAACATTATGTATTCACTCATTTTTTTAAAAAAAATATGCTCTCTTCTGAGTTTCTGTCTTCAGCAACATTGATTGCTAAGAAATTTTAGTGTAAGTTGAGGCATCCTATGGTTTATCTCTGATTAATTCAGGTAGATCATAATGGAATTACAGCCAAATGAAAATCCCATTTTGTGATACACTGTATGTCTGGTTTAATTAGAGTGTTTTGCGTTTTAACAGAATCTGAGGTTCTGGAAGTAGTCTTTGTGAATCTGGGAGATGATGTGTAAATGGTGGTCATGAACAGATGCTGATGGCGATTCATCATTACTGAGAAGCAACACTGTGGGGAAGGAGATAGAGAGGCATTTGATAAAGTCAATATTTGATATTCTTGCTTAGTGTCAGCCTAGCCATATCTTGGCTATCTCTTTTCCAGGAGAAACTATCCAACAAATGACAACTGAAATCCTCAAGCAGCAATACAAGTTCACTAAGCACAGTTTGGCTAGAGTATTGTGTATGGTGAGGGATGGGAAATACAGCTGAAAGACAGGCGCTGACACATCTCTGAGTCCTGTAAGTCAGAAGATACTTATTTATCCTGGGTGTCCTAAATAATCTGAAACTTCTGAGGCTTGAAGACATCCACCAGGATGCGTGCATAAATGATGGATGGAAGACTGCATAAGGGGCCTCTGCAACCAGTGTCTGTCTTGGTTTCAAATGAAGCTGTGACAGTAGAAACAGAAAAGTAGACCAACATGAGAGACATTTTTAAGATCGAGTCTATAGAACAGTAACTAAGTAAATGTAGATTTTGAAGGCCAGAAAAAAGTTATAGTTGACCACAACATTTTGTAGCTGGGCCATTCAAAGAAGGCAAGTCCAGTGACAGAAGCATTGTGGGGAGCATGAGTTTGGTCAGGAGCGCACTGTGCTTCACACACCAGGACAGATCTTTTGTGGACAAGAGCAGCAGGAGCACTGGCCTACCTAATCAGGGATCAAAATTCCAACCCTGAAGGCCATTCTCACAAAATCACAGTTACAGAGAGATTGTGGGTGCTGAGGCAGAACATGGAGAGAGTGAGAAACAAAGGAAGCTGAGGAGAGACTCATGGAGAGAGAACATGGAGAAAGTGAGAAACAAAGGAAGCTGAGGAGAGACTCTTGGGCAGTGGTTCCGTGAGGATGGTGGCTCCGTACAGTAATGGAAAATGAAGACCTGGTAGTCTTCTCTCCTCTTGGTGTGTTGGTGGCTATGGAGGGCTTCGTCACTTCTGAAGAAAGTTTTTGTCATGGCAAACTTACAAATATTTTCTTTGGGTATTTTTTTTTAATTCAAGGATTATGAATAACGAAAAGTGTGTTGTGCAGTTACAGAGACCCATGATGTGTGATCTGCAGAGATGAGTTATCTTCTCAGAAGTGTCAGGATGAAGAACAAGCTGGATTATATAAGACGATGCTCATTGCTTCTCATCTCTGCTATCCAGAAACCTGAAACCTAGGTGGCCTCAGGGCTGTGCTATTTCTGGTATCTCGGAGGAGAATCTCACTTTCCTAGGATCTTCTGAGGTGTGCCAGCATTCCTTGGTCTTCTTCAGCTTGAAGACACATCACCTTTGGGTCTGCCTCTAAAATCATGTAGCTACTTTCTATTATGCTGTAGCTTTCTTCGTCTTCTTTTGTCAAAGAGATGCAGACATATTGGATAGGACCACCTTACTCAAGCATGATCTCATCATGGCTATGATGTTTGCATTGCCTCTGTTTCCAAATGGTCACATTTTGAATTCCTGAGGTGAGGATTTTAGCATATCTTTGTAGGCATGATTCAGTGCATCACAGGGTGTAAGTGTGACTGTCTCATAGGGATGGCATCTAGAGACAAGAGTGGGAGGTAGGCCAGAAGAACAGGTTAGCAGGAAGCATGTAAAGGGTACCGACTAGACAGAATTCAGTTAATAGAGCTGCCTCTAATACTACTAATTCAGAAGTTTCTTTGGCGTTTTATGCAATTCCACTCTTCTGTTCTTGATTACTTGATTACAAGGATAGAATGGCATAGTGTATAAAGTAAGATTACAGACTGGAGCAGGTGTGTGTGGGATCCCAGTGTCTAGATGTCCCTGACTCAGGCTGCCAAGAGCTTTCAGAAGGGTTGGCAGGAACCCTGTAAATATGACTATACCCTGACTGTTCCGGTACTTTGCTTTGTGCAGTTTCAACAATGTCTTTTTTTTCTATGTAACCCCTTGACAATCATAAATACCCCGAGAGTGTCTTCTAGTCTAATTTATTTTCGTTTCCCTCTTTGGTCTCTTTTGGCTTGAGGAGAGGGAATGGCTTAGCTGCTCCTTGGTTAGGACTTATTCATCATCCATGTTACATTACCCTCGATTGCCAGAACCACGCTGCTCTATTCATCTTGTTTTAATCATTCAGTACAAGGTTTTACTGATGCTGTAATAAAGGGGTTGATGATATTTGCTGATGCTTTTCCATCACAAGCTGCGAGGCTTGTAGCTCCTGCCTGACTCAATCAATGACTTCCTCGAGTCTTTAGACAGTTTCTTTCACTTCTTTGTCTTACCTTATTATGCCATTTTTTAAAGGAAGACAGGATTAATAAATGTTAATGCTACTACCATCATTATAAAGGGCAAGGACGCTGAGGCTTTATCTTTGGAGATAAAAGGAATCTGTGAAAGCCTGATATCTTTTCATTGTAGATTTACACAGTGAGGCGGCACACACACCTCCTTTAATCAGTCATCATGTTTATGAATGACTTATGGAAGATGACAAGCCTTCAAGTCGTCACTGCGTATATTACAAGCGGCAGGATAGACCCAAATCTGTCAAATCTTCCACTGTGTGTGACTTTCCTCCTAATTTGCCGGTGTTGGACATTCCTGACTATCGCCTGACATGTGTTCAGAATCTTAAAATCTCAGTGTTAGAAAGGACCGTGAAGAGAGTTGGCAATTTCTATTTGGATAATGGGACACACCAATTAAATTAATTTTGGTGTGCAAAATGACTGATACTTGTCTCCAAAATTTGAGTGTGATTTATTTTTTGGTGAGGATTAAGCATTAATGGATATTTTTTCCTAGTATAAAATTGACAAATACTGACTGATCATATTTCTTAGCTTAGCTTATTGCTTTAGAAGAAAGCACTTCCCCCTTTTAGGTTATAAACAAGAACCAAATTTCTATCAATGAAAATGGATTCAGTTTTAAGATTAAAACAAAGTATTTTCAATGACAGAAAGAAAAGGATATATATAGAATATTTTTCCCCTCAGATGTTCACTGCTTTGGAAAAATGACTTCCAGCAGGCAAAAATCAATTTGACAAAAGTATTAATGTTCTAAAATACTATGAATGAAAGGAAACATTTTAACTCAATTGAAAATTTTACTTTGTATTCATACAGCTGAGTTCCATTGATAACACTACATTTCAAGTTGCAAATCACATTTAACTAATATTAATACCAGGTAATTGGCAAAATAACTTCAAAGGAGGACTGAGGAAATTGCAAATTGGAACGGCAGGTGCCTCAATACTGAAGAGGCTTTGGCGGGATCCAAAGAAACTGTATATGATTTTAACAATTACTGCAGAACCGGATCAAATAGAGTATCATTTCAAAGCTGTTCTTCTCTGGCATTTCCTAATATTTAGGGCTTAGTAACTGCTGAGTATCAATAACAGCTGTTTAGTGTGAACTGGCAAACAGCATTCAAACAAATGCTTTACGACCTATAATTCAAATGCTGTAGTTAAATTTTCAGTAAACAATGACAGGAAGATCAGAAATATGGCAGGCGCCATTGTCTGGATACAGGATCTGAGTCGAGAGGCCTTTTCTTGACTTGCTATTACATCCAAACTAACTAGTGGGAACGACTAGGGAGGGGTTCTGGGTGCCTCCTGACCACATGCCCCTTCCTATGTCTTTGCTAGTTCTCCAGGAACATCCCAGCAAGTATTCTGCCCCAACTTTTATTTTTATGACCCTCAGATAGTCAGTGTTACTTATTATGATGCCATCTGATAATTGTCTTTTCCTCTATCAACTTTGTGCCACTTTAATAGTTTGCAAATTCTTTGCAAGTTTGGTACATTACTCCTGTGAGTTCCCAGGCATCACCATGAGCTACTGCTTTCCACTCTGATCAGAATGCTGATTTGTTTCTGTGTTTTTTCACCCTGTTGTGTTTTGCTCAGTGGAAGACCACCCAGGACCCAGCAGGTTGCCTGTCCCACAACTCATGCTTTATGAGTTTTTATTTACTGACTGCTGTCTGCAGATTTGTGGTTGAGCTTTTCCTGTAAGTCTAGAGGTTAAGCTTGCTCAGGCTTTGGGAGTTGAAAGGTAAAGGTGGCACAAATCATAGCTTATGTATTTTATTAACTCATATTTAACTATAAGGGAATCTTTAAGAGCTTCTGCACCATTAGGTCACTTTTTCCTTTGTTAAAAAAAACTAAAACAAAAAAAAACACTAAAGGTTATGGCTTGGGCTCATCGTGACTGTCATCCATTAGCCAGATAGTGCCGGGCAGTGGTTCAGAGCTTCTGCTGGCTAAACTTGATTTTCTGTTCAGTCAATGGGACCTTTGCTAACTTCATTGTGTTGTAGAATGAAGATAACAACTGTCTGAGAATTGAATGAGATCATATATAAGAGGGAGGTTAAGTAGTGGACAAGTATCTCTTATAATCGTTGTTATTGAGACAAGGTCTTGTTATATACTCCATACTAGACTCAAACTCACAAATCTCCTGACTCGGTCTTCTGAGTGCTGGGATCACAAGTGCATGCCATCTTACCAGGGCTCAGTTTGCATTCTTTTAGAATCCTGTGGCTTGACAATGAACTTAATTCTCTGAGTCTGTATCCAGTTACTCACTGTGTGTGAGGCAGTGTTCTTAGTACTGACTTAGCATGACAAATACATTAACTAAGATAGCACTAGCATATAGTTGAATACATGAATTTATTATGTCATTATTGGCACACCAAATCTGCATGCTCATCTTTTTCTTTTTTTACCCTTCTGAATATTAAGTATCAGCCAGCATCGCTAGTGTGCCTTCCATGTATTAGGCTGTATTTGTGTCAGTTGTGAGGACAAAGAGATAAATCACACTGTTTTCTAGTAGGTCACTGTTGTTGTGAGTCAGAGAACACAGACATGCAAGCAAACAAACAAAAATCCATATTATGAACAGCGCCTTGGTGGTAGCATCATTTAGGAGCCACATCCATCACCACCACCACCACCACCACCACCACTAACAACAACAACAACATGTCTGTGAGAAGGCCTCTTTCAGTTCACATAATAAAAACAATTGTCAGGAGACCTCCGGGAGGTGGTTGGTACATTCCAAACTTAAAGGCCAGTGCACAGTGTCATGGGAGTTACTTTAAGTCACTTCAACAGAAGGAACTTTCTGACATAAAGTCTCAGAAAAAATGGAATGCCAACTATGCCAACTTTGCAATTAGTACATGTATGTGAAGTGTTTAGTATATCTAAAATACTAATAGTATCTGACAATAATAACATGTTTGTTTAATCTATTGGTAGTGACTCAGAAGCATTGTATCCTAGGCCTTCAGTGCTGGACTTATTCTGATGTGTAAATCATGGTTACTTTTGCCCTAATATCACCCATGCCCTTGGCAGCAATTTCAGTTTTACTCAGTTTCTGAAAGTGAGCCAGGGACAATGGTTTAAAGTCAGCCTCAACCCTTAAGTTGTCAGGTTTGAAAGTGCCTCACCGAATGTGCCCCCTTTCATCAGGAGTGAGCCCTGCGCTCTTCTCCATTATTGTAAACTTGCAGTGTCCTACCTTTGACTTGACTGATGGATTTGTCCCTGCACTTTGGTTTTCCAGACTTTATTCTTTGCCAGCTTTCGCCTAGGTGGCAGCATCTGATCATCTGTGATGCTCTACCGCAGTAGACAAGGCCTGACAACATGAAACCACTAAGCAGGACCTCTACTGCCCCTGACCTCTAGGATGTGCAAGGGTTCTAGTCCTGCCTAATTTGCTGTCCTTTTAGCACCATATTCATGGTTAGGACACTATGAATGAATACGCATGGATTCTACAGAATAAAAGAATTTACCTTTAAACTTTCATTTAATTCTCTCAGAGACTCCTTTCCAAATACTTAGAAAATGTCAGGCTCTGTCGCATTAGAAGTGTGCTCTCTGAAGTTACTTATTTCTCTTACCCAACTCCCTTTGCTGACCACATTAGCTATCTCCGAACACTGTGACAAAATACCACAAATCAGGTGTCTTTAAAGAACACAATTACATTGTTTAGCGGCTGAGAAGCTGGATGCTCCAGATGAAGAAAAACAAGACCCCCAGCTCTTCCGTGTCCCTCCCTTAGTGCTACATTAACAACAATCTGCGTGACTGTGACTTCTGTGATAGTGGATAAGGGATGCATCTTACTTCAGTATGACTTCATTTTAATATGATTAGTTAAACCTATAATGGTTCTTTTACAAATCCGGTCACATTCAGAAATACCAAGCCTTAAGACTTTTTGAGGGGAAGGCACAATTTAATTGAAGTTTTTTTTGGAGGGGCACAATTTAATCAATGGCACCAAATATAGTTACTGATTGAACTCTGATTGATGGAGTCCTGTTTGAACTAAGCCCATGTTTACATTTGTCCTTTGCCTGGGTTTCTGGTCACATGTGTTCCCCTGAGAGGACAGTCTTTGTAGTCAGATGAGCTATTCCATTGCCCTTTGTCCTTGCTGTGTTGTCTTTACATACCCTAGAACCAAATGCCCAAGTCACAGCAAGAAGCTTTC
Source organism: Ellobius talpinus (assembly GCA_001685095.1). Classification (NCBI taxonomy): domain Eukaryota; kingdom Metazoa; phylum Chordata; class Mammalia; order Rodentia; family Cricetidae; genus Ellobius; species Ellobius talpinus. The sequence goes on from LOJH01010457.1 coordinate 26,332, forward strand.
CTCTTTGCTTAGCCCCAAAGAAATCACTTTCTTTTAATTTCCTTTGTGAAGACATTTCTATGTTAAAGACATTTTGCTTGGAAACTCTCACCGTAGCTGAGAGCTTTAAGGTGCAATCTGTACTTTACAGTGTTGAGAGAAGCATATAACATAAACACCCTTCTGCAGAAATGAAGCAACATCAGCCTTCATTTATGTCATTTTTATAGACCTTAAAAGAGTTGGCCTGAGAACTAGAAGTGTGCTTTCCCAGTTTCCTCCATAACTTCTCAACTAAGCAACAATTATAGTTTCCTTAAAAAATAAATGGCTCAAGGAGAGTAAAACCAGAAGACTGTAAGATGTATTGTTGATTGAAATAGGTGCCAGTTATTCCAAGGGCTATGTCCCTTGGCAGGACTGCATCATGTGGACTCGTCTTCGGCATCTGCATGTCTGATAGACCACGTTCTCCTTTCCTTGCAGCTTTTACTGTTGCCAATCCAAAGCTATTCGTGAATCACTGGGGGCTGCATGAGGGGAGGATGAGAACATCAACCTCAAAGTCAGCACATTTGGTTTCTTGTTAACAGCTCTGGGAAGAGGTTTGGTCAGGAAAGGAATTTCAACTAATGATTTAAACATATCTTCTGGCAGTTGTAACAGCGAGAAGAAAATGTTGCCTCTTATAGCAGCTCATACCCACTTCCCAGGCAGTGGCATGCATAGCCGTGCGACTCTGGAGTACCATTTGAATCATGTATCATGGTTGGCATGCATGTAATGGGCTATTAAGGGAAAGAGGGATGCTTGGAGTACACTGCCAGTCTTTTGTATTGGATATCATGGAGAGCAATCATTGTGGTTCTCCTTGAAATTGTTGCTTGGTGTTATTGCCTGCGGAAACTCTGTGTCAAATGGAGCTATTTATGAAAGCTGATGTGACATGCCTTTCCACAAATATTCGAGTACCTACTATGAATTGGGCATTGCTCTGGATGGCAGGAATGCAATGTGTAACATGAATGGGCTGGCTTGTATGGGGCCTGCTTGTTGGGGTTTCCTGTCCTGCCTGGTACCCCACAGCCAGCAAGCCCCAAAGAAA
>LOJH01010458.1:7391-34804 GCA_001685095.1 Ellobius talpinus
CTTTAGAAGAGCAGCAGGCAATGCTCTTAACCTCTGAGCCATCTCTCCAGCCCCGAGTTTCATACTTTTTAAGCTACGTAAAGAGTGTATGGTCCCCCATAAAAATATTATTGATGTTTAAAATGTCTTTGACAACCTCCGACAGGAAGCTTGTACCTTAAAGGACGGAAGTGTTGGTGCTGTCCAGGGGAGAACTGCTTGTAGGCAGTCACTTATCTGGGACAGGCTTGCCTGACAAGGTATGTCCCATGGGAATAGACACTGAGGAAACATAAAGCTGTCTCATGGGCCACCTTCTTTTAGACACAAAGGACATCTTGGGAAAGTTCCGCAGAGGACGGTTCTCATGTTGCAGACTTCACCGTGGATGCTATTTTAATTTTTAAATATTAAGAATGCTATTTATTTATTTTTGCGATGCTGGTGCTCAAATCTGGGGACTCATACATGGGAGACAGGTACTTTAGCAACAAGTACACACTGAGCCCAAGAACCTCTTAAACTGGATTCTTCTGGACTGATCCTGTTCCTGGGGCTTAGCATTTCGCAGGCTCTGTTCTAACTCCCACACCTCACAGTCCTTAGGATGGGCTCACTGAGCCCCTTAGAGGTGCAAAGGATTTGAGCAGCAGTTCATTGCCCCTCCATCTTTACAAATTTTTCAAGCCACAGGGAGTTTTCTGTAACTAGGCAGAAGGACCCCAGGACAGTGGGTAGGTAACCTGTGAACACACTCAGGGGATACTGCAAAATATAAACTATGAAATGTCTGTATACACAAATTACTATAGCTAGGCATGGAGGTGTGCACCTTTAATCTCAGCACTTGGGAGTCAGGGCAGGTGGATCTTTGTGTTCTAGGTCAGCCAGGGAGATGCACTGAGACCCTGTCTCAAAGATAAAACACAGCAACTCCCCCCACCCCGAACAAAGAAAGACTCACTATCGATTAAGTTAAAATTTGGTATTCTGTTAAAAACCTTATTTAATTTTAAAGTATACAAAATAATCATATTTTAATAAATGACATTTAAGAGTTTACAAAATTACTTTAGTGACAAGCATGAAACCACAACTCTTATTTATTGTTACAAAATGTCTTCCCAGTGCCATTCTTGGCAGTAAGAATGTCCCCTGTTAGAGCTGTTGAGTATCATCTTGTGGGAAACACATTAAGCATAATGGCAATGCTAAGGTTCAACTTGCCCTAGAAGAGTAACATAGTGACCTAAACTCTAGTTCCTAGTCTTTCCAGATAGCCATACTTCTGATTCCAGTTAAGAAAGCCAATGCCGAAGAGGGTAGCAAACAGACTCCCAAAGTAGAAAAATTCAGTTTTAATCAACAGAATTTAGAGTCTAGAAGTTCCATTGGTTCTTTGAAAAAAGTTATCCCCCTGCCTCCACCCCATTTTGTTTCTGCACCATTAAACTATACCATGGCAGTGAAATCCCCAAGCGAACTCATGAAGTCAATGTCTCCTGATGCTGGCAGCCACATCCCACAGCTAGAGCAGGCAAATGTCAGGAGGGAGGGAGGGGCTGGGTTAGGCTCAGAGCGGGTGGCAGTGGTTGGCATATCCTATCTGTCTCTTATGCAAAATGACTCTTGGGCTTTTTAAGCGAGGCCTCTTCTGGTCAGAAGCCAGCACGAAAGCTTTCAGTTTGTCTCATGTGAGACAGGTTGTGAGGCTGCTGCCCTGTATTCAACACACCAAAGATGAATACCGTAGATGGCCTCTCAGCCACACTGCAGATTTCCCATAACCAAAAGACCAATGTTTTAAAGACCTTGTGAGATCTAGTTACACGTTCACATCACAAACTGAACCTTTGAAATAGGAGGAATGTATAATGGTTTCCAGATCATTTTGAGAACAAAAGAACCTATCTTATTTTAAAAATATTTTTGTTTTTTAAAAAAGTACACAGTGCTTGAAGCATTAAATAACTTTGTCCACTATTGCAGACTTAAACTATCAAAGCAAATGACAGAATGGAGATTCTTTACCATTAACTGGAAGCAACTTGGGGAAGGGAGACTTAAGTGAGGCCCAGTGAACCTTCTGGGCACCTTACTTGGGACTGGGCTTGTCCCTCCTGTCCTCTGAGGAAGACAGACAGTGTGAGATCCTTTGTTTAAACTGTGAATGTGTCCTACCAGAATAGTTGCTACCAGCACGGGGTCTCAGTGGAACTAACTTTAGAACCGACTAATACAGGCATAGAATTGGGCCTTTGTTTGGAGCTTTGGGGGAAGGGAGCCCCATGGAGGCCTCTGGAGTTTCATGTGAGGCCTATGGGGACTTCAGATGGTGGCATTTAAGACGGGAATGTTTGTCTTGGGAAATGCTGGTGGCTGAGCTTTGACAGCTAAGCACAGCTTGCCTCATCCTTTTGCTCAAGCTTTGCTCTAGCAGCCAGGTAATACATTAAACTTGTCTTTTTGACTTTCCTGAACAATATCTAATGAACAAATAGCACAATTCTGTGATATTTAGCAGGATGCAAATTCCAGACACTGCGATCATGAAGACCGTGAAGACGGTCTTTTCCGTGGGCCTGGAAATGAAGCAGTCCACTGTATTGGGACAAGGCCAGGCATTGCATTTCACCAGACGCTGCATGAAGAAGCCATTATACATGATGTAAAAGACGTACATGAAGACAGCTTCGAAGATGACCCGGAAGAAGATGCTGGTGGTGTAGGTCCACCACAGGGACCCTTCGATACGGACCTTCTGGGTTTTGATCTCTTCGATGTCCTTAAACTCATTCTTTATCTCTCCCTTCATGAACTTCCGTTTCTTTTCGTGTCTCCTGTACGCCACATGCATGGCCACAAGCAGCGCTGGCGTGGACACGAAGATCAGCTGCAGGGCCCAGAGTCGGATGTGGGAGATGGGGAAGTAGTGGTCGTAGCACACGTTCTTGCAGCCAGGCTGGAGCGTGTTGCAGATAAAATCGGCTTGCTCATCTCCCCATACTTCTTTTGCAGCCACCACGAGGATCATGATGCGGAAAATGAACAGGACCGTCAGCCAGATTTTCCCGATGCTGGTGGAGTGTTTGTTGACACCCCCGAGGATACTCTGTAGCGTGCCCCAATCCATCTTGTCCTCTGGGTGGGTGGCACTACAAACGACAAATGAATACAAGACAGGAATCACTCACTAGTCTGGCCAGGTCCTAGCTCTCTTCTGGGTACAGTCTCCTCTAGGGTGGTGACAATACAACTTACTTTGCCATAGGACTAAGGGTGTAGTTCCTAAACCATCTCCAACATGTTTCTGTGTGCTCTCTAGTACAGTTCTCTCAAACACACTTGTTCAACCGAGGGATTCATCCAGTCTTTAGCACGTAACCAAGATGTGGGTACAGGGGTGCACCAAAGCTAAGTACTTGTTAGTCTAAAGGCAAAACTGTGTTCTGGCTAAGTTCACCCCACATGTTCCCATTTCTGTACAGGTCACTCAGCGGGCTGTGTTCGCAGCCCTGAGCTTTGCAGTGATAGATAAGAGCTTGGACCAACTTCACCTCAAGGGGCACAGCTGCCCAGTTCAGATGACAGGATTTGTGAAATTCCACATGACCCAGTGCTGAATCCAGTTCTTTGAGACATTTGAATATGCATGGGTTTGGGAGGCAAGGTGATATGTCATTCCTAATGGTTACACTTAAACAGTTGAGATTCCTCAACTTAACCTCCTACTACAAACCTTGCTTCCATCTTCTGTGTAAGAGGATTAGGGTGAAAAAAGAAAAAGTCTTTCTGCTTAAGTTTTTACAAGCAGGTTGGCGACTCCGCTGTCAGGTTGGAACTGTTTGGTTAATGTTCCATATCTATTTTGATACATGTGGCAAGTGAGCTTTGCTACTGTGGACTACGGTTTTAACTTGGACGTGATTCTAAAATAAATAATTATGAAAAATGGCAGGAAATTTAGTTCAGTGGTTCCCCAGCTACTGGTCCAAGGAACTCACCATCAGCTCAGAAGCAAAATTGTCTTGGGTGACACGGTGTGTATTAACTGTGTCCTGGATGAAGGAATGAGCTTCTGTTTCATCCCAGGGAAGGAGCTGTCCTCACTGATTCATAGCTACATCCTGCCTGTCACAATCAACCCCTCTTCTGACAAGATCCCACCCTCCTACTGTCCTGATGAGTCACTTGCTTTTCACCCCTTCCAAACTGTAATGAACCCTCTTGCTCTTACTTAAAAGCATCCCTGCCCTCCTGCTGTAGGCAGGTTGCATCCTGTCTCCCCCAAGCAGGCTCAGGGTGAAAGCCCCACTTGCTGCTGCAGAACACCAAGGTCTTCATGGGACTCACTCAACTGTACATTGGTCAGAGGAGCTGACACACACTGGTGAGACATCGAGTCCTAGCCAACTGGGAAAGTGGAAACACCACAGGAAGAAACAGTGGCTGAACAGGTTGAGCCCTGACCCATTTATACCCAGACTGTTCTGAGTCCCTTAGGGAAGTTGGTTGCTCTTTGAACGGTCTCACAGCTCCATGTAGTCTGTCCCCAACAAGCAAAAGTATTGAAAGCAACAGTGTTCTAAGTTTAACAAAACAATCAGATTGGAATTAGACCTTCTGTTCTTCATGTCTACTCGCTGAGTCGAGATCAAGACACTGACTGAAATAAACATCCACACACCTGACCCAAAATACAGAACTCAAGGGTGAGTGAGACAAGGACTTTTGCCTGCCTATAGCAACCACAGACTAGCCCAGTTATTAACAGTGGAGAAAAATGAACTTCAGAATAAAATCTTCACTTGTTTATAAAAATTACTTTAAAGTATTTGCTAAGTTTGAGTTTGCTATGGTACTCAGGTTGGCTTCTAATGCCACGAAACTGAGGTTAGTACTCATCTATAATCCCAGAACTCTGGAGGCTGAGGCAGGAGGATTGTGCTAACTTATGGAAAACTTGGGTTGCAGAGGAAGATCTTGCCTCAAAAAACAAACAAAAAGCAAAAAAACCACCAAAAGAGAGAAAACCAAACCAAAACCCAAAACAAAAAACAACCCCCCCCCAAAAAACCCAAAATAAAATCACTGAAAAAGGCTGACAGGACTGAACAAACAAGACCAGGAAAAAACACCGCGAGAAAAACAAGTTGTTGGGTCATAGGTGTGGACCCTGGCACATCTGGTTGAAGCTGCTTGTTTTAATGGCCCTTTCAAGACAAGGGAGAGGTTAAAATTTGATCTCACAAGGGGCTTTCAGTACTAGACAGCAGGGTGAAATTGTCAATATTTAACTGTGGTGTAGGAGGTGATCTCCTGGCCTCTGACTAGGGAGGTCACAGGCAGGTCCCCACTTGGCCTGGGTCACCTGCAGATTTCCTGGAGCACTGTCCGAGTGTGGGGGACCGTCAATCCTTAACTCCTGAAAAGGGGAAGCTGAGCTTCTCCTTATTTATAATCTGTATTATATTTATATGAGAGACCCTTATTTGCTTTGAAGGGTACTTTGAAGGGAGCTGGGGGAACACCACCCCAGATGCTGTCCCCACCTCAGCCTCCACCCTTCTCACAATCTAACTTAGCCCATAGTTTCCAAAGGACTCCGGGGTAAATGGAGCCATGGCTATGCCAGGCTTCTCAGGACAGTCCCAGAGACCTAGGCAACTCGCCCCATTTAGGCTTATGCTCTCTTCCAGTGAGGCAGCACCGAGGGGCTGATGCAAGAGTCCCAATGGACATGTTTCTCCGCAGCACACATCTGCGAGTCTGTGTCGGGACGCCTCCCTTCAGCTTCAGAGCCCCACCTGAACGCAAGCCCTTCAAAAGCATTTAAGAAAAACGAGAAGCAATCAAAGTCACCCGTCAAGTGCAGGCTGGGGTCCTCTAGCCCACTGGAGCGGCTACGGGACGCTCGTTTTGGGCGGTCGCCCGCGTCACCCCAGTGATTTAGGTGGTAAAGGTCAGTGTCTTCCCACGGAGGCCTCCAGCTTAAACAAATGGAACCGAGTTTTCCTACTAAGCTTTCGGTTAGTTAAAAACTTTCAATGGCGGCAGACAACGCAGCCAGGAGGCCTCGGGGGAAATTCTAGCAAAGGACCACAGGCAACAAGTCGCAGTCGCGCTTGGAACGGCATGGCCCCCGCGTCCCTCCCCGCCCCGCGTGGTACGGGACCTCCAGGCTCAGGCAGTGCTGACGCTTCCTGTCCTGTGCGCTGCAGCGAGCGCGGAGGGAGCAGCTGGGTCCAATTCCGAGCCCGGCCAGCCGCTCCAGCCACAGAAACGCGATCGCGACTCGGGTCCCTATCCGCCGGTGGTGATGACCCGCGGGGATGGCGCAGGGCGTTCGGGTCTCGGTTTCCCAGGACCGCGGCGACCCGCACCCCGCCTCGCACCCCACGCGTCCCTCCAGACGCCGCGAGGCGTCGCGATCAAGCGCGGGCTACACCGCTGGGACTCCGGGGCGCGGATAAGCTGTCGCACCTGTGTCCCGAGGAGCGCGCGGCGCTGGGTGGCGAGAGGCGGCGAGGCGCTGTTGCCTGGGAGGAGCAGGTCCTGCGTGGGTCTCGGGCCGGTCCTGGGTTGGTCCGGAGTGGGTCGCGGGCTGAACCGGAGCTGGTCGCCGCTGGTCCGGGCGGAGGAGGCGGGAGCGCCGCCGACTGGCAGCGAGTTGGGAGAGCCGAGCGCGCAGAGCGCTGCGATCCTGGACACCTGTCGGCCGCCGCTCCTTTTAACCGCACCCCTCACCCCGCCTCTCTCACTCCGGAGCGATTGAGAAAGTTGCGGAGGAGGAGGCTCAGAGCAGCCCGCCGCCCCCAGCGCCACGGGCGGGGCTCTCCGGGCACCCAGAGCGGTCGGGGCCCGGGAGCCGCAGGTTCTCCAGGAGCCCCAGTCCCAGCACCCCTCCCCCGATTCCAGTGCTCCAGACTTTCCCAGCGCCGCGTGCGTCCTGAACGGAGCCTGCAGACCCCGCGTCACCACCCAGGACCTAGGTCGCAAAGCTGCAAGCCCCGGCTACTGGTTTTGGGGGGATTGGGTGGTGTTGAAAGAGAGTTGATGATGTCGTTATTACTATTCTCATAGTGGGAGCGTGCTATTGTGCTCGACACTTCACTGTACTATAAATATATTTATACTAAATATATGTTATATTTATATTAAATATAAATATATTATCTATATTAAATATAATTTTATTAAATATCTTAAATATAAATATATATTAGAAAAAAGGGGCATTCCGATGACCTGAAACTCTGTGTAAGCCCGCAGCTTCCAGTGGCACACGAGGCTACTCTCCCATAGGGGACCCGCAGCACAGCTAGCATCTGGAATTTGTGTTTAAGGCAGACTGACAGGGGGCGCCAATAGGGCTGGCCAAATTCTGGCTTCTATTTCCCTGAATTCCCGATCTAATTTGATCGCTTTGTACAGTGTGCTAGTGGCTAGGCCAGGGGGGTGTAGAGGTTAGTCTCCAAGACTGGCCTAGAAGTCTTAGCCTAGCCTGGAAGTGGACGTGTCCCAGCCTCTGGAGGGTGCTGTTTTCTTTTCCACACCTGAGATCATTGCAAGGAAGGGTCATCCAGAATCTGGAGGAAGGAAAGAGAGGCAGGCAAGCCTGTCCCTCTAGGAGTCCAGGCTGCTGGGAAGACTCTGGGCAGCCTGGGTTTACACCTCAGTTCTCTCCCCGCCAAGCTGGATGCCGATTGTGAGGTCTGTGTTCACATTGCTTGAATCTCTGCATAGTTCTGAGAGGCAAATGAAACAAAGTGGACATTCACAAAGCTTCAGATAAGGGCAGGCTGTGCTGGGGACACCTAGGCCAACTTCAGCCTAATCAGTTACCAGCGACCTGAGTCCTAGAGCAGCCAGGTTTGACTACCACTTCCCATGTACAATTGATCTGAGGAAACTCACGTCCTCACAGTTTCCTCAGATCTATTGTACACGGGAAGTGGTAGTGATTCATTCTGAGGAAGCCCATGTGCTCTAAGGAACAGCAACCGTAGCTGAAGGAGCACACTCATTGCTGTGGGTCTTTGAGGGGCAGACGAGGGGTTTGCCCCAAGGGTCCTACTCCCCTCTCCCCACCTCTAAGTCTTAACCTAACAGGGAGTGGCTGTACTGAAGAGACAAACCCCACATTCTCAGACTGCTTTTCTGAGAGAGGTGCTGAATTGGCTTGTGAAGATGACTGGCCAAGCCAGCTGGGGTGGGACAACTCCCTTGGCCTGAGCACATCTAGACGGGAAGCCAAGAGGTGATGAGGTGGTGGCAGCTGGCAGGGGTGGAAGGGTGTCTGAACCTTCTCATGGGTAGCAGTTTTCAGTCCAGAGGAGCTCTCATTCAGTGAGAATGAGAGGAGAGTCTAGAACCACTGTAGGAAGCTGGCTGGTAAAAAAGATAAGCTGGAGATGAGAACTGACTCACTTTCCCCATTGAGCAGTTTCTCCTGTGGGTTTGGTGTCTACATTATGATTATAGGGTCAACTTCTAGTTCCTTAGCTTGCTTCTGCAGATTTGCACAATGGCTCTGTTTTGGCTGATTATCACAGTCGCTGGGACTATTAGGATTTATAGTTCATCTCTAAAGTCCCCACAGAGAACTCAGCTCTTGATTTTATTTTGTTTCATCCAATTTCTCTTGTTTCTTTGTGTTATGTTTTCTTCCCAACTGGACCAGAGGCTCCTCTAGGGCAGGAAATGCTAAATTTATTTGTGTATGCGCATACTCTAGAGGAGAGAGAGTAGGGGAGAGAAGAGCAGAGGGGAAGAGAGGGGAGTCTAGAAAAGAGCTGGGACAGATTTGACTGAGATTATCTCTGAATGAAGCTAGATGTGCATCCAATTAATGCATCATACAAATGAATTGTGTACCCCCCTCCCATTGCTTTGCTTTGAGAAAGTGAGCATCGGAAATAAACCCTACTCTTCTCACCCCGGCTTCCATGTTCTCATGTTAGCACATGGGCCTGTGAGAAGCTCAGCCCCACGACATGGTGGGGAGGGAATGGGAGTTAACTGACAAGCGGCCAGCAAGTTCGCCTTCATCTCATTCATGTGTAGAAACTAACCAGACAGAGGACAGTTTTTGACTTGGCTTCAAGCAGAATCCCATGATATCTTCTAGTTTGGTCTTGAAATGAAGGGACCAGCAAGGCCAGAAGGGTGAGGGGTGAGGAGAGGCCTATGAAGCAGCTATGCATGATTAGCCAGTGGGGAGCTCTGAGCACTGCACCTTGTCACGTCCACATGTCAGGACAGGTGAGTGTTGCTCTTCTGTCTGGTTAGCACTGAGAACACGAACCCTAGCTGGTTGTCACTCAGCTGGACTTTGTTGATGATATTGAAATGTGATAAGGCTAGTGTTTAGGCTACTTAGTATTTTAATTCGATAGTTGCTTTCTGTAAATAAACTCAAAAGAATTTGCTACTGTGCAAGGAATCAATGCAAGATAAATTGTACATCTTGCCATTTTGATGAATGACTGCTTGTCAGCTCCCTCCCAGGGCAGTATCTTGAACCCTGGGAAGAATGCTCTCCATGCACGCACGCACACACACACACACACACACACACACACAATGTCTCACATTTCTGACTTACAAAACAAATGAAGGCGATGGCAGAGAATGCTTCAGAACAAGAAAAGGCTTGTGAGTATCTGGAGTCCCTGAACCACCACTTGACAAGTTTTCAGGCAAACTGGGCCCATCAATCGTCTCTGGGAGAGACACCAGCCCTTTGGGCTGCATATTCCTTTCCTGAGTTTGTTATTGAAACATTAATCCTATGAGTATGCTTAGTAAATCATATCCAGCTCTTCCCAAAAGAGCGTTTGGAAACTAAAGGGCCTCTGGCTTCCCTGGACAGTTAATAATGACTTACATTTGATAATGTACTGTCATGGCAAGAGTGGCTCTTCTGGACCCTGCCAGTCTGTGTGGGCGATTATTATATGGGACACGCTTTCACTGCGATTTCTGTTGTTATTTTGTTTGTTTTGAGTCAACTTCTCCAGCCCAGGCTGGGCTTGGACTCCCTATCAGCCAAGGATGACATGACTTAACACTTCTGTCTCTGCGTCTTCAGGGCTGGCATTACAGGACTACATCTTCAAGCCTTGTTTCTTTATTCATCTCTGAGTCATGCCATTCCTGTGCTTTCTAAAACGGATGAATCTGAAGTCCTTTAGGAGGAAAAAGCCAGCTGTTATAGTCCGTATAAAGATAGGAAGCTTTGCAGGCTTTCAACAGTTTAACCTCTTCCAAATGAAGACATTTAAATCTCCAATTTTGAGCAGTGGCAGTCCTGCTGTAAGCGGTTCTGTTTTCTTTATTGTCTTAATGTTGGCACAGATGTTCTGGGGAAATCGATATACCTATGTATCAGCTGTAAGAGTGTGGTGGAAGCGGCATGGCTGGATGAGCCTGGACTCACTCACAAACACACCGCTGTGGCTCTTCTGTGGTTAATTAAGCAGACCGTGGAAGAATTGCAAAGGTCCTTCCAAACAGGTTTGGGTCAAAAGCACACACACGTTACTCTGAAATGAAACAACTGTAACTGCCTTTGCTGGCAAGGAGGAAACATTCCTTTCTGCTGAATAGAGATTTAAAATCTCCGTGCTACAGTGGCTAGTCAGCATGGAAATTCTGCATTATCCACAGAGGAGCCAATGATGAGATTTCTGTGTTCTACTTTGTGTAACAACAGTATTGTGCCCTACAGTATTTTGAATTGCTTTTAGAACAAGTTAGGGTGGGGGGTAGGGGGGCTCATGTGCTATTGTAGAACAAAATTATAGTCGGGGTTGATAATGGATTATTGGTTCTTGATTGTTTTGATAGACAATAGCAATTCAGTGTGAAGCACTCATCTACATCTTCTAGATTTAAGGTTTTGTTTCCCAAGGCCACGGTGCTGGTGCGTTCTGCAACCTGAAAACTCCCCCTTTCGAGGACTGGATATGAAGTATTTGGTTTGAGGATTCAGAATACAGCTTTTGTGTGTGGTAGCCATTCATTTAAACATCTCCTTAACCTGAGAGGCCTTTCTGCTTTGGGAGAAATGTTCTTAAAAGAAAAGGGGGAAAAGAAATCTTAGGGCCAGAGTAAAGATCGAACACAAATGCTTGTAATACCCAGAATGCTCAGTAGATGGCACTAAAAAGACTCACTCGGAAACCCTGAACTTGGAGAACATTTTACATTTATTTTTCTCTACTGTGGTTGGTTGGTCCTGATCTTATGAGTAGACTGGGAAATAAATTTATTTCTTTCTACCCCCTCGTCTTCCCTATCCCTCCCCCTCTTCTTCATTACGCAGACATGAAAAAATAAAAAAGAGACTACCAGAACACCTTGCTCTTAACAAGGGTAAGTAATGCTTTGTGAGATATTTGCGCATTCAGACTCCCAGATCCAATGTAAAGTGCATTTTTTTTCTTGCTGTCGGTATCTGCCACAAGCAAATGTGGAAAGCCACTGTTCTGTTCCATTTCCAGGGGCACAAGATATATCACAGTAACTGCAAATGAGTCAGACTTATAACATAGAGGAGAGACCTGGAGGCTCCAGATGTCACCTCCCACCGCAACTGTGACTTAAGTTCACAGCTGGCAATCCCAACAGGCCCCTAGATGGCAAGATGTGCTGTGGGTGAGCAGCTTAAGGACTTTCTTCAGGTAGGAAAAGGATATCTGGTCTACCACTAGACCTTTTCCCCCAGGACTCCCTATTCTGTGCTGAGAGACAGCAACATATGGCTAGGTCTTTCTCCCCCCCAACCCACATTCATTCATTCATTCATTCATTCATTCATTCATTCATTTATTTATTTATTTATGACAAGGTTGACCTGGTGCTTGCTATGTAGACCAGGCTGGTCTAGAACTAGCAGAGATCCACCTGCCTCTGCTTTCTCATGCTAAGATTAAAGGTGTGTGTCACCATGCCCAGCCTTTAGGTCTTTTACTAAATAAAAGTTTGTCTTAAAAGGAGTTTAAGTAGTGCTTTTGATAAATAGCATTATCACCCGCCAGACAGTTTAGTGGATTTATGTATATAAAGAACTATATGGAAACATATGCATATATATGATGTGGGCAAGTGTATATATGCACATTCATGTGAGAGTTGTGTGTGTGTGTGTGTAAGCATACATGTGGCACAGCTGTGTGGGCAGAGGAGCAGTCAGAGGGTTCAGTCCTTGCCTTCTACCTTGTTGAGGCAGGCTAGCTGCTCAGCAGGCCTCCAGCAATTCTCCTGTCTGCTTCCTACTTGCTGTGGGAACACTGGGCTTTCATAAGTTCTGGGGACTCAAAGTCGGGCCCTTATGCTCACACAGAAAGTGCTTTACCCACTGGACCATCTCCCCGGCCCCTTGGAGACTTTCAATGTCTAAGTTTGCATTGGATAATTGGGCTCTGGGAAGAGAGAACTAGTGATGACCCTTTGTGTCGTCTCCTGGATGTGAAATGGATGTGCTGGTGAGAAATTTGGAGAATTAGGCTGCCGCTGGTGGTGATGCGGGGCTCCTGTGTACATGTAGCTTACATACATGAAGATGGTGCTGAGCAGTGGGCAGAGTCTTGGCATTACTGTTAGATGGGACCATTCCATGATAGTAGCCCAGGCTACGGGGCTGCTTGACTTTTGATTTTAATTTTGTGTTTTCAGATAGGGTCTCTCTATGTAGCCCTGGATGTTCAGGAACTTTCTGTGTAGACCAGAGTGGCTTAGAAGTCACAGAAATTCTCTTGCTTTTGCCTCCCAAGTGCTGGGATTAAAGGCATGCACCATCATGACTGGCCTCTGCTAGGCTTTTGAAAGAAGTTTTGTGCTTATGATTTATCGAAGGAAACAATGTTGCTTATACAATCTAAATTTAGCCATGTTACAAGCGACACACAGGAACACAAACACACACACACATACATGAAAGAATATCTGGGTGTAAACTGCTGCAGGTTAGTGAGCCAATCCTTTGAGCACAGCTGGGTATTCCCACGTGTGCAGATGCATCATGCTTACCCCATTGCAGAAGTCCATGGAGAAGATTTCTTCTTTCTTGCTTGATTTCTTGCTTTTTTCCTAAGAGGAGGCCTTGTTATGGTGTAGCTGACTGCCTAGAACTCACCGTGTAGGACCAGTGCCTCCTACCCCAGCTTCTTCCTCCCAAACCCTGGGATAATAAGCATGTGTACCAGTCTAGCCAAAAAAGCACTTTTGAGTCCTTTCAACAGAAGTAGAAACAAAGTTAAGAATCCAAGAGCTGGGCAGGGTGGATGGCTTGGTTAGCAGAATGTCCTCGAGAGCCTGAGGACCTGAGCTGGGACACCCAGCACCCACTGGTGATGGCAGTGGACAGCTGTAATTCCAGGGCGTGGGTGAGGGGAGAAGGTGAATCCTCAGAGCTCATTGGCTAGCCAGTCTCACTGAGCTCTCCCTGCCCACCTCTCTCTACTTCCTGGCCCCCAAGAAGTGACCTAGTTTAGTGCTCATGCTCTGTTTGCAATGCAGTCAACTTGTTAAAACCTCCCAAACTCTTCTCCTTCCCTCAGGATCCATGACAGAAAGGGAGAGACATTTTCTTTAGTGGAGCAGCTACTGGTAAGTTTCCTATGTTCCTGTGATTATCCCTTTTAAATATTCCTGTAAGTAACTCTAATGAAGTTCATTTTTTCACACATGCAAACAGCAACAATTACAACAAGAACAAGAACAAGAACAAGAACAAGAATAAGAACAAGAATAACCCCCCTCCAAAGCGAAAACACCAAAAACCTGAAAGTGGAAGGAATACTAGCTAAGAAGAAGAGGATCAGTGGGTGTGAGACAGGAACAAGAAGAAGGCAAGGGGTGTGTAAATGTTCTCAAAATTTACAATATACAAAATCATACTTAGTAGTGTTATGTATAATTTATATATGTTGATAAAACCTTACAAAACTCCCCAAAACAACTCTTTTGAAACCATGAGCCCAGAAGCATTTCCTCCCTATAAGCTGTTTCTCTCAGGTATTTTGTCACAGCAACAGAAACCGGAGGCAAATGGAATGGTGACATCTCCCAGTTCACAGGAAAAGTGGCAGTTGGTATCTGACTGGGAAATAGAATTAGACAACTTGAAAGTGCTTGAATTCTGGAACCATGTTAGAGCTGACTGCGAGGGAAGCATCAAGCAATGTTTAGTCTGTCTCAACTGCTTTCTAGTTCAAACACTGATGAGGTGAAAGCCATAAATCACTCCACGGGGTGTGTGTAGGACAGAATAATGAGCTTGGCTAGGAGCCTCAGGGTCCTTGTTTGCTTCAGGCTTCAGTTATGCCTTCACACTATCACTTTGACTCAGCCTCAACTCGACCTTTGTCTTGAAATCTGACTGCTCAGGTTCTCGTTCTAGTACCTGGCAGGAAGAAAAGAACCTGTGTTCCCTGGGACCAAAAAGCAAAACACTCTGGAGATATTTTATATGCAATACCCATCATTTGGTGAAAGACTGAAAGGTGTTTAAAGAAAATGAAACCCACAATCAAGAGGAGAAATAGTCAATAGAAGTAGATCCACAGATGCATGGAAATTAAAAGGGTGGAAAACGAAGGTAATGTCAATCCAAATCAAAGGGAAGCTGGAGTGCTGTATTACTAAACACAGCCCAAAGTAAGATGGGCGGAGCTGAAAAGGTACTGCGGATGGGCAAAGGGCCGTTTCATCAAGAAGACCCCCACCCTGACTGGAGTCACCGCAGAGCAGGGCTGTGGAGCACTAGCAGCATAACCGAAAATACCAAAGGAGGAAACGACGAATCTAAATTCACAGATGAACGGAATTCATAGGAAATCATTAAGGACACAGACGATCTAAACCCTATCAACTAGCACAACCTCACTTATATTTGTGGAACAGTGTGAGTGCCACTCTCAGAAGCCTATCTGTGCATAACTGTCTCCCACAAACTCCATCTGTTCTCCAAAGTTCTGAATCATAAACAAATCTCAATAAATTATAAGGAAGGGAAGCCATATAGATTTGTTTAGAACCAAATTAGATAATTATGTGTCTAGAAGTTACCAAATAGTTGGATAAGAAACAACATATGAATCAAATAAATAATTATAAGAGAAATTTAAAGTATTTTACTTTATTTTGTTTTGAGCCAAGACCTCCCTGTGTTGCACAGACTGGACTTGATATTGGAATCCTTTGCTTCACTCTACAGGATAGCTGAGATTAATATTTCAAATGGATAAAAGTAAAAATGGGGCTAAAAAATTGGGGGATGCACTTTAAGTAATGCAGAGAAATAAATGTTGCCTTACATGTATATATCTAAAAAAGAAGAACGGTGGTTGCCTACATATCTACCTTAAGAAATTTCACACAAAGAACGAGTGAAACTCAATGTTGTATAGACAGGAAGTAAAGATAAGTGTTTAAATTGAGGTCACAGGATCAAAAGGGGTATGTGTTGACATTATAGGAAAGAAGAATGGACTTTTGATAACGGATCAGGAGTTAGTGGCAAGCACTCAGACTGGGAAAGAAAGTGTCTTTGGGCTTTCTCTGAGTCACCTGGCAGGTTGCTTTTAGCATTTGTCTGCCTTCTTCACCAGGCCAGGACACTGGGATGTGGTATTTAACAAATGTAAACAGCACCTTGGAAAGTCTTCCTGGGGACAACCAAGGTGTGCTGTCTACACCCTTTCCCACATTCCATCCCTCATCAGTCTTTAGTCCTTCCTCTTCTCAACTTGATGACCATCGGCAGCTTGGCCACCTGTATCTGCTCTTCAGGAGTTGAGGTTGTACACATCATCCAGGTAGGGTAGATCATATCTGGAGCAGCATCGTGGTGGGCGCTTGAGAAAAAGAGACCTTGGTATAACAGGGACGCGGGGCAGGTGGCAGGGCCGGATATCCTGTGAGAAGGAGGCACCAGCGCTCTCTCCCTGCCTCTGTCTGCACCACAGCGGGGCAGGACTAACTTCCGGTTAAGGCACGGAGCAAATGAGGACACTCGGTTCTCGTCTGGTGATGAGTTTGGCTCCTGACCTTTTGTAAGACCGGAGGAGATAAGGGAGAACATTCTGAAAGAAAGAGAAAGAAGATAGCCCTAAAAACAAAGCAGGCTGCTGGCAGGTAAGCCACCAGGGCCAGGGCAGCAAAGGACACAGAATGGGGTAAGATAAATAGCCGAGGAGAAAGGAGGCCCAGGAGAGCTTAGCAGTCTGCTGTGTAGCCTCGTTCTGGAAGAGAGTGATGGCCCCGTGCATGGTGTTTGAAAGAATGACTTCCTGATCGCTGGAAGTCAATCACCAGCCTAATACATACATTCTTGGTGGCCATGTGCCTCATCCCCAGCTCCCCTCCCTGAAGGGGATAAGTTGTGAGAGATCAAACTAATGTTTTGAGTCCATTGGGCTGTGAAGATCAGAATCACTTAACGGTATCTAAACAGTTGTTTTTGTCGCCCTGGAGCTGAACAAGACACGTTTTCAGAGTGGACATTTCAGGGTGCTGCTGTTTCATAAAACTTATGGAAAACTGCAGGTGTCTGGGTCTGTTTAACACCGGCAGGAGGATGGCCCCAGGGAGCTTGAGCATTTCTGGGCTGTGAGATTAGAAATTCTGATCAGGAGATCTGGGAAGTTCTGGCTTGTGTCTCGGTTCACGCGACTCCTGTGATTTGGTGACTGGACTCAGTGTCTGTGATCGCCCCCACCCCCCAGTCACATGTTAATGTCCTAAGAAAGTGAGGGTTTTAGGGGGTGATAAGATGGAAAGAAATTAGCAGCCTATGCCCACCCCACCCCTCATGTGAGGACACAGGCACAAATCATTGAAGAAAGGGATGGTTCCTCACCAGAGACCAGTGGAAATCTGAGGGTGCCTTATCATGAACCACCTAGGTCTCCAAACTGTGAGGAATAAATCTTCATTGCCTTTAAGCCTTGAAGTCTGTGGTGTTCTATTAGAGCATCCCCAGACCAAGTCAGCACAATTGTAACAGAGCTACCTTGGAGAACCTGTAAGACCACGACTCCTTCCTCCCATGCAAAGTCACAAATCCCTAGTACATGGGTGAGAAGTTGTGACACATTTTTAGCCAAGATTATCTCTGGTACTTGGGATGACTCAAATACTAATGCTTTTGAGGTATGGTCTCGCTCTGTAGGCCAGGCTGGCCTCGAACCCATTATCATTCTGTCAGTGCTGGGATTACAGGTTTGTGCACCACATCACAACCAGCTCAGATTCCAGCTCTTGACTAGTGTGGAGCATCTCTCTTCTGTGACTATTCAGAGACTCCAGAAGCAACCCCCATTCCCTCTGGGTTTCTCCTCCCCTCTTTTCTCACCTAGCTTGTTCCAGAACTCACTATGTAGCCCAGTCCTGATACCTGCCTCAGCCTCCCAGATGCTGGGATTACAGACATGAACCGCATGCTTGGCTTCCCCTTCCTCTTTCCTGAGCACGGGATGTCCAACGGACACTGATGACCAGTCAGGAGAGATGCTCTAGGTGTATTCATTTTTAAGTTTTTTTCTTTTATTCGAAATAGATTTTTTTTCTCATATAATATGTTCTGATCACGGTCTCCCTTCCCTCCACTCCTCGCAGCTCCTCCCACCTCCCCTTCCATCTGGATCCACCCGTTTCTGTTTCTCACTAGAAAACAAACAGGCTTCTAAGGGATAATGATAAAATAAAATATAATAAGACAAAACAAAAACTAACACATCAGAATAGGACAAAACAAGCAGCAGGAAAAGGGCCCAAGAGAAGGCACAAGGGACAGATATAGACGCGGGGATCCACTCATTTGCACTCTGGAATCCCATAAAACTCAAAACTGGAAGCCACATATATATGCAAAGAACCTGCAGAGTGGAAAAAAGAGAAAAATAAAGATATAAATAAAATAAGAAGTAAGAAAAGATTTTAAAAAATGAATCTTGAGGGGTAGGAGACTAGCCTCTCAGGAACACTGCAAAGAGTTATAAAAATTCCTTACAACACAGCTAGTGCTAACCAAAAATCAAAACACCAAGTAAATCCCAAGTCCATAAATATACAAAATTATTAGGAAAAGTGAGAAAGGTTATTTTATTGCCTGTCTAATAAATCATATATAGATATAGTTTAGCTGACAAGCATCTTCATGTTTCTGAGGATGACGAATGATGGAGTCTTTGCTCCTGCTTATTATCTTTAAAGAGATTCTTGGCTGTCAGGCCCTGGTTTCCCACTGTGCTCTGCCCTCGGAATAGTTTCAAGGCATTCTTTCACAGCACCAACTTTTCGCTCCCCCCTTCCTATTAAGACAGCCCAAAAAGGTCTTGGCCAGTCCTCCTGTTTGTCAATCAGCATTCACCTAGTATGCCTAGAGGGTGGGGGAAACCATGGCGACTGTGCTGCTGGCAGACGGAAGTTGTTTACTGGTCTTGGAGTCTATGGTAAGGAAGCTAATGAGCCTTCTTCCTTGCCTAATAGGCGGCCACAAAGTCGGGAGCGAAAGCATTGGTATTCCAGGCGCAGATAGGTCCAACACGTGTTTATGGCTGCTCATTATGCTCAAGTAGCAGGGAGAGCCCCAGAATGCACACATAGCCTAGGAACAGCCTAGAAGGAAGGATGGGGAGGTAGGAGCGGGCCCTCCTATGGCGGAGGAAAAACCTCCACAGTGCACACTTTGAACTGGTTCAGAGGACAGGCTGAGAAGGGGGCAGGCAGGCAGGACATTCCAAGGACAGAAAGAGTTTTTGCAATGCCCAGAGGCAAGAGTAAGTGGCTTCTGGAGGCAGCAGAAAGCAGAAGTTGGAGCACAGTGACTATGGGGACTTGAATGAGAGATCAGAGAGCATTGTGCTGAGGACAGGGAGGCAGGAAAGCCAGCAATCCAAAACACCCGTGGGTGCAGACAAAAGCACTAACCCCCCACAAACTCCTATTGAACTAATTAGAAATAGTCTCAGAAAAGCCTTCTGTTTCTAGTGACAAGACCAGGCTCCCGTGAGATACAGCAGTTTTAGATACTACTGCTGAACCAGTTACTCCAGAAAAGCTCCCAGCCCAGCAGCCTAAGGCCGGAGGATCTAGGTGAAACCGTCCGTGGTGCTTTCTGCACCCTGACTGTGCCAGGGAAGCTCATGTAGGAGCTTGACTTTCATCCCAGCTGGAACCCAGGCCTCTCTGCTCCACATTCCCGCGTCAGTCTGGACTACGGGTGGGTTACCCTCCCTAACCCCCTGTGATGTGCCATAGGAAGCTTGGAGGGAGTTGGGATCTCCACCATGGTGCTGGTGGAGACCACAGGACGAGCTGGACCTCTAGTTCCATCTCAGCAGCAGCACGGAGTCCCTGACCACCTTGGTTGTCCGTGGAGGCTAAGTGCAAAGTACACTGTCCCTCCAACCGACAGTGGGGAGGAGCCACCTGCCCTTGTCATCCAGAGTGATCTCGGAGAACGCTGGCTAAAATAACACATTTCAGTGAAATCTGCATGTGCTCCAAATGCCTTTGGGACGCTCTTGTCATACTACGATTCAAAAGTTTTCAACACAAATGGGGGAAAAATCAATAAGGCCCACATTCAATTTCTAGCACTCCTGTAAAAAGTCAGGCAATCCCAGGGCTGGGGAGGTGGAGACAAGTACATCTTTGGGGCTTGCTGAGTAGTCAGTGAGCTCCAGGTTCAATGAGAGACTCTGTCTAAAAATTAAGGGTGCACGCGCACACCCACATCACACACGCACCAAAGAATTGAAACAACTGGAATGAAAATGCTTCAGTGAGCAGTTACAAACATCCTTGAAGCAGGTGAAGAAACCCTCCGCAAAGAAATGGGCGAGGCAACTCATTGGTGGAGGGCGGGCCCCACGTGTTTGGTATGGTCCATTCAATTCCCAGCAGCAGTTGGGAAGCTCAGCGGAGGGCCCAGAAGTGAACGAATGAAAAGTTAGAGGACTGGGAGAGTAGAAAGTCTTTCATCTGAAAGGAGGGAGAATGCGGACTGGGGAAAAGCGCTCCAGGGACCTTCTCTACCGCAAGCCATGCCCCCCGTGTTTTTGTGTCAGAAGCAAGATTGCAAAAGTTCAAGGAAAAATTATTTGCTGAAACCTATTGCAATAGGCTTAAGTTCAGAGCCATGAGGCAAAAGTTAAGCTGAATAAACCCAAAGAAATCATGTCAAGACATCATAACTAAACTTACCAAACTAAAAACCAAGAATAAAGAATCTTGAACAAATCAGGAAGGAAGCCACCTCATGGGGGCGGGGGCGGGGCAGGCAAACAGGGTTTCCTGTAAGAGGTGACAGGGGCACAAGCAGTGGCACTGTTTCCAACTCAACACACAATTCCTTTCTTAGGAAAAATGCCTTCGGGTGCCAGACATGGTGGTGCACATTCGGAATTAGGAGGTAGAGGCAGAAACACGATGCTTGAGTCCTGGGCTATGTCCGGAAACCCTATCTAAAAAACAAAACCCTTTATGAATGAAGAGGTAGTGGAGATATATCAGAGGAAGTTTGTCATTAGCAAAGATGTCCTGAAAGAAGGTAAAGCACGCCTGTAATCTGGGCACCTCAGAGACTGGAGTGGGAGCACTCAGTTTGAGGCCAGTCTGGGCCATACAGCAAGATCTGGTTCAGGTTGGCATATAATACCTTCTGACGTGGCTCTAAATGTAGAAGAGAGAAGAGAGGAATTCTAAACGTAGAAGAGAGAAGAGAGGAATTGTCAATGGGGAGGAAGACAGGAACGTGGTGGGAAGCAATATTTCTGTGTGTCACTCAGGCTGCTAAGATGCTGACACAATTCACACATACGATGGAGTGTGTAGAGTAACTTACAAAGTGACTCAGAGATACACACAAAAGCACTAGATAAATCAAAACGAGAGTCTGGAAGCACATAAGCAGACTGCAGGAAGGCACAGATTGAAAAAAATAAAGACTGATGTAACGAAAGAAAAAATGTCAGGCTTCAGCCTTAAATATCAACCAGGTTATTGGGTATAACTGGTTTAAGTCTGTTAAAGATGGACTAATGGAATGAACTTTAAAATGTCCCCATTGCATGCTATCTATAAGACATGACTCCCACTTAGTGATGCAGGTGAGCTGAAAGTGAAGGGCAGAAAGGTCAGATTGTACAAACATTAAAAAAATGGCAGTACCAGCCGTGCTAACAAAGAACAAGGAAAATTCCCAGAGGAAGAGGGGGTGTCGGAATGGGGCAAGAGTACACACAAAGAAGACTCCTGGATGTGTGCACACAGGATATAACTGAAGACTATGGGATGTAAAGACCACCCTGAAAAACAATTACAACAGCTCTCAGGAGCACGGAATGGGTCATTTTATGGCTTGCTTTCCTGTTTCTAAAAGATCCATAATAAGATAAAAATGAAATGATATATCTGGGGTTTCCCTCAGGGATATCGAGAGGGAGGGAGAAGCAGGTGGGCCGTGTAGAAGAAGGTCAGCTAGCTGTAGGTCACATGTCACGTGGGCTCTGTTTTTCTTCTGGTTTGAGACAAGGACTCACATAGCCCAGGGTGGCTTTGTACTGTGGAGAGGCTGAGGATGGCCTGGAACAGATCTTCTCACCTCAGTCTTCTCTCCAGACCTGTGGGCTGCTCCTGAGCTGTGGGGCGGATTCAGCTCTGGACTTTGCAGACAGACCAGGGACCTGGTGTGAATCTTCTTCTGCGCTCATTAGCACTGTGACCCTGGGTAAAGCTGCTGAACTTTTTACCCTGTAGGGCAAATACCAGATGCAGATAGATGATACTGCCGAGGAAGAATGTAAGGTGAGGGAAGGGAGGTTCTGAGCAGTCCCTTGGTGGGAAGAAAGACACAGGAGGAAAAGTTAGTAGAAGAGAGAGGTATAGTTGCCAGTGGGCCAGCGCGCCAGAATTCAGGAAAAGGTTGAAGAGCTTTAGTAGAGCAGCTGAGCAGCCCTTAGAGTTGGTGTTCAGAGTGGCTTTGGTTCGGTGGAGGGCGTGGGTGCAGATTCAATGCTGAGGAATAGGTCGAGGAAGAGGAACAATGCTCGCCACTCAGAACAGTGGCAAAGGGGGGGCGGGGAGGGGGGAGGGAGATACAGTGATCTGAGGGGAGGGACTCTAAGGACACCGACAAGCAGAGAGGAAGGTGTTGGCTAGTAGGGAGGGCTGGTTCCATCTCTGGGTTCTTGGGGACCATGTGCAAACATATCTTTGATATTCCACTGCCCTGCCAGGTGTGTCCTTAAAAGTGCACACTCCCGGACAGCTGCGGGACCAGACAGCAGGTCTGTTTTTGATACTTGGTGGAAGCCGAGCACTGTTTCCCACGGCAGCTGCGGCAGCTGCGGCAGCTGCACTGCTCACGTTCCCCAGCAATGCAGCGGTTCCAGGTTCTCCACTTCCTCTCTAGCACCTGTGCTTTTGATTTGCTATGTCGACACAGGCATCCTGAGAGATGTCAGGTGATGTCTTGTCATAGCTGTGACACATCAATGAAGGAAAATATGGGGTATGTATGTTTATCGTATATATGTAGTAGAATACTATCAGCCTTAAAAGGGAAGCAATCCTAGCTCATGCTACAACATGAACAAATCTGAAGAATGTTACACTCAGTGAAACAGAAGGTGCCATGAAATCCCACTTTTATGAGGTGGCTAAAATAGTCTTATAGGAACACAGAATACAAGGGTTGTATCCAAGGCTTGGGTGAGACCTGAGGAAACTATAGTTTAATGGTTATGAAGGTTCAGTGATCATAGACATTTAAGTTCTACTAGAGATTTATGGCACATTGTGTGCCTACAGTTAACAAGCTGAGCAGTGCTGGCACATGCTTTTAATTCCATACTTTGGAGACAGAGGCAGGTGGGTCTTTGAGTTTGAGGAGAGCCTGGTCTATAGCATGAGTTCCAGGACAGCCAGAACTACACCGTGTGATCAGACATCTCTTTTTTGCCTTCCTGTTCCCAAATACCCTGTGGCGGCTTCCTAAATAATTGACTTGGAGGCTTAATAATACTTATAAATACTTGCTTGATAGCTCAGGCTTGTTACTAGCTAACTCTTACATTTAAATTAACCCATTCCTATTAATCTCTGTATTGCCAAGTCTTGCTTCCTGGCTGGCGTCTCTTGACTCTGCCCTTCTCCTTCCCATCATATTTAGTTTAGCTGCCCTGCCTATACTTCCTGCCTGGCTACTGGCCGATCAGTGTTTTATTAAACCAATTCGGGTGACAATTTTTTACAGTGTACAAGAGGATTAGTTTATAGCAACACAGAGAAACCCTGTCTCAAACAAAACCAAACAAGGTGATACTGTGCCCTTCTGCATTTGTGCAGATGGTGGACCTCATGTTTGTTTTTTAATTTCTCTCTCTCTCTCTCTCTCTCTCTCTCTCTCTCTGCACAAAAATAAAGGGACACCAGGAAATCTTTGGAACACTAGATTGCATATTACCTTGAATCGGTGATGGAATCCCAGGTATTTACAGAGTTCAAAGAACACCAAAGTAGACACATTAAATATATGCAGATCTGTGCATATTACTTATACCTCAAAGCTGGAGAGAAGGGGAGGAAAAGGAGGGAAGAAGGGAGGGCCAGTCTGTCATGCGAGAGAAAGGTGGTCTCAAGAGCAAGGTGGGAAGCCCTTCTTCCATGCAGACAGGGATTGTGCCCAAGGCTGCAGTGTCTGTCCCTGAAAAACCCCCTCTTCCATTCAAAAGAAAGGAATACCAGAGGGGAATCAGGATTTACACAAGCTCACTAGATCTTATTCACAATGATGGCATGGTGGTGTTGTTTTAAAAGGTTGTTGGTTCTTGTTTTCTATATCAGCACTAACTTGTTTATGGATGGAATATGTCTGGGATCTGCTTTACCCCATGAGGAATCCGAGAATTACTCCTTTGTTCTTCTAGAGAGAGGCTCCAAAACAGGTCTTTTAGGAATTGGAGTGCTGTGTCAAGCCTTCTTATGTTTGTTTGTCATTGACTAGGTGACCTCCAGTCAATGCCATTAGTCATTTGGGATGGTGACCTGTTGAGCAGCGTGCTAACAATCCCTTGCCAGAGAGGCTGTGCTCATATTTCATTATTCTCCAGAGCGACCAGTCTGCACTGACTCACATACACCCACTGGGAGGCATGTGTGTCCAATCCAGAAATCCCTGGGAGAAAGACATTTCCCCATCCCTGGGTGCGAGGTACCCGTGCTCAGTCACTGAGGACCAAAGGGCTCAGGTGACCAGTCCTACAAGGTCAGCTTCCTCTGAGGCTGCCACAGGCTGGGTGCGGTTGGAGAGCGCTGCACATGGGTAGCTGGTGGGTGATGGTGAGGTGGCAGGAACTGTGGGAGGAGCCTATCAGAAGGCACTTAGGTCATGGGAGCACGCCCTCAGAAGGGATGGATTCGGGTCTTCTGGGAACCCCTAGAGGAGGTTGCGCTAAGCTTATCGCAACCTGACACACTCCTGACTCACTGGCCCGCTTTCTGCCTTGTGTGTGATCCTCCCTCTCACACCCACTCTCCCCATGAAGCTATCCCCCATGTTCTGATGGCCAAGAAGACCCTTATGAATGCTCAGCAGATGCTAGAAACCTCCACGCCTCCATGTCACCCAGTTTCTGGCATTTTGTTACAATATCACAAAATGGACCAAGATATTTTTATAGGACTTCCCTCCCCCACTTCTCTTTATAAGTTTTTTTGACACAGGGGGGTCTTAATATATAGCCCAGGCTAGCCAAAACTCACTCACTATGTAGCCAATGCTGACCTTTTCTTGCCTCTGCCGCCTCCTAAGTGCTAGGATTACAGTACCACCAAGGTTGAACCGACCATGAAGACAATTCCCAGAGTCTTACAAGAAGTGCCTCTCTCCAAGCTGAGGGTGCTGACTCAAGGATACAAGCATGCCTCTTGAAATCCAGGTACCTACACCCATAGCAACTGGTACCTCCTCAGCAAAAACCCATCACCTCTAGTGATGATGGTGGGGGCCTGGAGGGAACAGAAACTCACAGTGTACACAGGCTTAAGTGACAAGGTCAAGCTTTATTGGGGTGTTCATATTCATGTTTGCACTGTTCACCGTAGGTGGAGAAGGCCAGTTAGAAAATTGTCCCATTTCCTTCAATTCCATCTGTATTTGGCAAGCAGCAACACATATTGTTCAATGAACCCACCCCACCTTAAGAGCACACACTAGTTCATAAAATTGTCCCCGGACAGTATGAAATAGTATATATAACATGCTAGACCCTTTACAAGTTCAAACTTTAGAAACTTGGGGTGCACTTGTAAAGCTAACTTTGTGTATTTTTTTCCAGGTAAGGAAGGCCAGTCATAAAAAAATACTTTATATAAGTTCAAGGTCAGTACTAAAATATTCAACCCTATAAAATATCTTACTGACAAAACTATTAATTTCTAGATAAATCATTCTTTATGACAAGTTATATAAATTCTCAGGAAATATCCACTAAGTCGGACGTCCGCATAGGACTTGTCAAGGTGACTTCAAGGTTCATTTGTCACCAGAGTTTTGTTTTCAGAGACGGACCACAATTTTGACTTAGGTGGTGTGTGAATAGTTCAGGTGTTCTACAAAAGTTGAAATCAAGTATCTATTTGCTATGAGTCTTTATAGACAAACTCTCGTCCTAGAGGGAGTGGTCAGATTGCTGTTGCCTACAGAGAGGGCGCATGTTCTGTTGGGCTCACCTACACTTGCCTTAAAATGCTTAACCCGGGAAACTTGTGATTGCATTTTGACCACTGTCTGAGATGAGCTCATTTATTTCATTCTGCTTGCTCTCTTTCAGGGCATGGTTGGGATGGTTTCTCTGGGCCTGCATTCTCTTGGATCTCCTGAAACACAACTTTAGCAGCAGGTGGCACAACTCGGCCACATTGAGCAGCATGCAAATCACAGATGCGGAAATCATAAAAACAGTAAACACCGTTTTCTCTGTCGGTCTCGAAATGAAGCAGTCCACAAGATTGGGGCAGGGCTCAATGCCGCATTTCAGTACCCAGGGCAGGTGGTAGCCATTGTAGAGGAAGTAGAACACATACATGAAGGCGGCTTCGAAGATGATGCGGAAGAAGATGCTGCTGGTGTATGTCCACCAGAGCGAGCCCTCGATGCGCACCTTCTGCCGTTTGATGTCCTCCAGATCTTTAAACTCACTCCTCTTCTCTCCACGTTTGAACTTCCGGGCAGTTTCGTGTCTGTAGTAGGCCACATGCATGGCCACCAGCAGCGCTGGGGTAGACACGAAGATCAGCTGCAGAGCCCAGAGCCGGATGTGGGACACCGGGAAGAAGTGGTCGTAGCAGACATTCTTGCACCCTGGCTGCAGAGTGTTGCACACAAAGTCCTCCTGCTCATCACCCCACACTTCCTGGGCAGCCACCACAAGGATCATGACTCGGAAAATAAAGATGACCGTGATCCACACCTTCCCTATGCTGGTGGAGTGCTTGTTCACACCACCGATGACCGTGTGCAGGGCCCCCCAGTCCATGGCGCAGGTCTATTCCTAAACAGATGAAAAGGAGCAAAGCGAGTTAGCGGAAGGCACCTCTAAATTAACCGATGAGTACCACAGAGAATTACAAGGCAGTGCGAATCTGGGCAGGTCTCAGCTGCCTAGTTGGCCATTCACTGTGTGTTTTTCTAATAAGGAACGCCCATTATAAAGATGTTCTCTCATTTCTGACCGCAAGTAACCAATAGTGCGTGAACTTCTTTATTCCCTTTATGAGGCAACATCAACCCGACAACTTCCTTACTAGGTGAAGAGGTTTAATAAATGAGCATCACAGTAAACAGGTACTTGATTTCACTTTTCGTCTAAGAATTGTGCCTTTTACATGCCACATAAGTCATCTAAGTTCATTTGGACACAGGATGTGTATTAGGTTGCTGTTTGCCATTAATCCAAGAACACAGGTAAACAAACTCATGCCCAAGTTTCCTTTCTTCCCTATGCAAACGCACACATTCTATCATTGTGGTTTGACTCAGGGACTCAGAACTTCTGCCATAGCTTTTAGTAATTAAGCAGTTTATCCAAGCCACAAAATAACTGCAAAAATCACTCATTATGATAAATGACATACTCTGGTTTACTTAGCAGACTAAGAAGAAGCAATGCTGCCAGTTGACCTTATGCAGTTTATATTTATTTCTAGCTTGAATAAACCATCTGCTGCTATCATGTGCTCTCAGGAAAGTTAATACCTTCCCCAAAAGAGAGTCACAAGATTTGACACAAGTTGTTTCCTTGTTCTCTGATGGAAGCAGGCCATGTGTTGGCTGTTGCTCAAAAATACAGGTCCCCTTGCACCAGGGGCCACTGACGCCCAGGGCTTTCCTCCCTTCTAAAAGACTGATTTGACATCTT
>LOJH01010459.1:4733-24679 GCA_001685095.1 Ellobius talpinus
GCTACTGCAGAACACCACATAAAGGATTCCGTTATAAGGTGACTGACTCTTTCAAAGGCAATTCCGAGGGGATGAGAGGGGATCTCAGCTTTCATTCAGGCTTGGACCCCTTCGACTCATCATTAATGACAACTGAGGTAAGTACCTGTTCACACAACGGCCTGTTATGCCTGTATTACCGCTCTGGCTTCTGTTAGGTTCCACAGAGCATTCCTCCTTTGTCACAGCTCTGCCCCCTCCTCCACCGTCTCCACCTGGTGTCTGTCTCTCTGCCAGCTCCCCAGCAGGACCATGATGTACAGCGCAGCCAAGCCACCTCTGCACGACGAGATTTGAACAGGGCTGAGACAAGGCTCCTCAAGCTGCTTATCCTAAGTTGAGGATTGTGCCTTCTAGTCAGTTGATACTGAAAATAATTGCCTCTTAGGATCTTAGAAAATCAAATATGTAAAGAGAAATTAAAATCTAATTAAATGGATGTAGGCAGCTGTGTCTGAGTTGAGAACTCTCAAGCCACTCCAGTTTGTCAAAGGTTATGTTGTCTCTCTGACCCTGGGCCCTTGGGCTCTCCTTGGCTCTAAGCCCAACACTCCCTCTCAACACCTTTTGGTCTGCCCTGTCCGGGGTCCTGTGGGCTCACCATTCTGGGGGTAGAACATCTGAGCATTTCCCAACTGGGGAAATGCCTGTGGGTTGCTGAAGGGATCCCTTCGGAAGATGGGATTTTCTCCAGGCTTACAGCTAGCTTCAAGCCAGTATTTCACAGCGGGGTTGCATCTAGCCCTGTGACCAGACAAGTATGAGTACATGTCTGGAAGGGGACAGGGGCCATTCCCATGCCCAGTGTGAGAGAGCCACTGCTTTGTAGCAGCTCTAGTCAGACAGCACTGCTTGTGCCACAGAGTACAAAAGAGCCGCGAAGCAGGCTGCGATGTAGCTAGACAGGTCAGGCAAAAGGAGGGTTTGTTGAAACACAATGGGAGAAAGCAGCAGGTGGGTTGCCAGAAGGGTATTGTGCTGCTGAGAGGAGGTGGAAGTTTTTTCCTAGCAGTTGAAGTGGGGAGCCATTGTGTCTCATAGTCCTGGGACTCCTGTGTGGAGCCCGTATCTGGGTAGACATGAACACACTGTGTTATTTTGTTGAGTAGTAATTTTTGTGAATTTTACAGTGTAAAGGATGTGTGTGCGTGTGTTGAAACTGGCCATCTGTGGAAGGTACAATACTATTAGAGGTTAGGCTCCAGATATCATAGGTGACTAAGAGACAGGTTTTAAACAGTCTTGATTTAGTTTAAACTATAGGAATTTTGCTTTAATTTTTGGCCTTATGTTTCTACATGTGGCAGCTAGTAATGATTACCCTTAGATTTTTCTACTCCAATATGACTACCACCTAGATTAACGTTACCCCAAGTATAGCCTGTAGACAGGTCCAGTCTATGCACGTGTGACAAGTCTGTATTGAGATTCCTAAGTGGCCAGACATTTTTATAGCACTTTGACATCGTCACATCTTAATTGCATTTTACTGATGAGAAAAAAACTAGTGCTTAATGGACCAGAAGGGCTGAAGATGAGCCCTCACCGCGGATTGTGTAAGTTCTGTTCCAGGACCCTACCCCACCATTTTGCCTACTGTGAAGCCTTTTCATCTGCTCCATCTTCCCCTTGTGTGTGAGCAGGGCCTTTTATCTTGGCATTGGAAAGTGGGTTTCTTTTTTTCTGGCTTTGCTATGCCATGCTTTCCTCCCCTGGCCACATTTTTTCACAGAGACATTTTTGATGTTAAGAAATAGATTCCTTCACATTGCCTGGAGGGAAGATGGAGTGGAGGTGGTCACTGCAAAGAGTCACAGAGAAGGAGGATGTGTATCTGTGAGAGCTGACAGTCCATGGGATGTGAGAACAGGGAGCAACTGCTGTCTCCAGTCTTCCCAGGGCCACCTGTCTCCTCAACTCCTGAGTCCTGTTCCCATCCCCCACCCAGAGCTGCTTCTGTGTTCTCTTCTCTGCCATATCCCATCTCTGTTCTACCCTCATCCTCAGCTTGCCTTGCTCTGATATCCTCTGGTGTAACGTAACAGGCGAGAGATCTGATGGGCTGTGCCCACATCTCCTGCTCATGGATTAGCAGTGTTCAAGGCTAGGTGCCCTCCTCTGGCTCATCAGTTTCCTGATTCAAGGGCAGAGAATAGAGCTACTTGGTGAAGTGTAGACTCCCTAAGCTGCAGAGGCTTGGAAGGGGCAATTTTCCTCATAGATGTCCTTGAATCAGTCTATCTAAATTGCTCTGCTTCAATCTGCTCTACACCAGCTGGGTGCTGTCATCCAGTCTGGCTGACTCCCTGGCCCATTCCGGACCTCTCAGGGGACATTATGATGGGTATTAGATTGCCGTGGGGGCTTTCCATATCACCTTCTGCAGCACCCATGAAATGCACAGTGTAGATTCTCTCCTGGAAGCTAACCCAGGACTCAGCCTTAGCTAGGGAAGGGAGGTAGGAACTTGCTGGAGACATTCCCCTCTTCCCAGCCACAGAGTGTTAGATCGCTCCACAGGGGTTA
Organism: Ellobius talpinus; assembly: GCA_001685095.1. Classification (NCBI taxonomy): domain Eukaryota; kingdom Metazoa; phylum Chordata; class Mammalia; order Rodentia; family Cricetidae; genus Ellobius; species Ellobius talpinus. The sequence goes on from LOJH01010459.1 coordinate 7,299, forward strand.
ATTGGTTTTTGGCTGATGAAGTCACAGCAGAGTTATCCATTGTTGAAGCTCTTCAAAAGTCTAGCAGTTATTGCTCTCTGGGTGCGTTCCCATTCCCTTCTGAGCCATTTCATTTCCTCAGTCTTGTCAGAAATGAGCATTCTCATCAGCATGGCAGTGCCCACCCCTGAAGTGGTGCAATAATGTTATTGTTTTCACACCACTGTTGGGAGGGAACACCACAGAAGATGCCTCCTGTCCACCCCAGCTCACTGGCCCAGTCGTCCAGGGACCCCAAGCATCCTTTAGTGATATGCCTGTGAGGAGAAGCCATTCTGCACTGCACAGACCCTCTCTGGTGCCAGCATGAACCCCATAACTGGTGTAGGTGCTCTTGTCCCCATGACTGGTCACTAGGAACTTAGATCTTATCCCTTGTCTTTCTTTTGGGTGGCGGATAAAGTGCCTAGACAAGCAGAAGAAGAAGTCACAGCCCCTTATCTCTCTGACCCTTAAGGAGAGCTCCAGGTCTCCCTCAGTCCACTTCAAGAGAAGGTCTCATGTCCCTAGACATAAGACAGAATCTAGAAGGCACTCTGTGTCTAGGGCAAAGATAAAATGAAAGAACTCTTGCACCATTCTTGGCCCTGGCTGCAGGAATCGGTCAAAAGCTTGGACCACCACTCAAGCACTGTTGGGTGTGCTTGACCCCTGGACTTCATTCCCTGGATATCTCTGCCTCAGGAGTTGGACTGTCATGGGGAGGAAAGGGAAGATCCCTTCTGTTTTTTTTCCCAATAGGCCAAAATTACTCCTGGGGTAATCTTTAGAGACCACTATGGTATCAACTATTCCATCATTGTGACAAAATATCTGATTAAACAACAACAGCAAAAAACTTTAAAGAAATTTTCATTTCGGCTCGTGGTTTAAGAGGTTTCAGTCCATGGTTTTTTTGTTTGTTTGTTTTATTTCGTTTTTGGCTCCACTATAAAGGGCTTGTGGCAAGATGATCTTCTGATCATGATGGCCACTCCATAGAGCAAAAAGAGCTGCTCACCTAAATTGTAGCCAAGAAGCAGAAAGGAGAGAAGAAGAATCCAGGAACAAGATAGAAGTCAAACCCTAATAAGCCATTCCTTCAACTATGCCCCACTTCCTAATAGTCTCTTTAACCATAAGCCCACGGACAGATTAACTCATGCATGGAAGAAAACCTCTCTGATCCAATCACAACTCAAAAGCCCTACCTCTAAACAGTGTGTTGGGAACTAAGTCTTCGGTATGTGACTGTTAAGGGGACATTTCATATCCAAATCATGACAGCTGCCTCCTCTCCAAGCCACTACCCAAGTCAATGCCTCATCTTCACCCAATAACCCAGAGTTTCTCTAATGTTCTTCAGACAGCGGTGAAATGGGCACTCAAGGGCAGCTGAGGGTGCTTTAATGAATTAACAGTCTAAACTGAAGCCACCTCTGTAAATCTTCTACAGCAGAAACAAAAAGGAGGAAGGGGAGCTGAAGATCCAGAGAACACTACCACAGATATTTAGTCTTGGGGTCAAGCAGTTGCCTCCGCCTTTTATACTTGGGAGACTTCACCCAACTCCCTCACACAAGTCAATCCCGAATGAGGCCTTTAGGACCAAGAGCCTGTGCTGAAAGTACCCTGGGATTCTGTGCTTCTTCTGCTTAGCCCAGATACCTGCTCTTCAGTATCAGAGGAGGAGAGATAGGAAGGCTACAGCGCTTGGCTGGGGACCCATCTCCAAGGACAGTAACTAGTCAAGGACACCAGGACCAGTGAGCATCTTCCCTCCAGGCAGCACATAAAGGTGACTAATCACTCCGAGGATTCTGAATGCTTGTCTAAATCTGATACTATCGCCCAATATATTATTTAACGGCAGAGCAGCCACCTGGCCTGAGTTCTGCACACTGAGAAGGGGTGGGCATTCATCACAGAGTGCAGGGGCAGGGAGGTTGCTTCAGTCCGGGTGCTGCCTTGACATGGGACGCTCAGTTAGCACTTTCTCCATATTATTCTACCGTGTAATGAAGACAGTGGCCCTAGATGATGGCTACAATTCATCCTGGCCTTGGAATTCTGAGAATTCGGGGGGTGTGGGGGAGAAAAACACTAATAAACATAGTTAGAGGGATCAGAAAGATGGCACAGGGGCTGAGTACCGATCTTGCAGAGAATCCAAGTTCAGTTATTAGCATCCACATCAGGCTCACAATTATCTGTAACTCCAGCTTCAGGGGATCCAGCACCCTCTTCTGGCTTCCTTGGGACCCTGCACTCACATGCACATACCCCCATATGGACATATATGCATAATTAAAAATAAATTGTAGCCAGGCAGAGTGGTACACGCCTTTACTCCCAGCACTTGGAAGGCAAAGCAAGGCAATCTCCATGAGTTTGAGGCCAGTCTGGTCTACGGAGGAAATCCCGGGACAGTCAGGAATACACAGTGAGACCCTGTCTTAAAAATAAAAATTTAAAAAGAGGTTAGAGCAGATGTACTATCCATGGTTTGAAGCATGTTGCATTCAACTGCCTCAGTCTTCCCAAGTTCCAAGGGGACCACACTGGGGTTTCCAGATATCATAAATCTCCCGATGTCTCTGTGTGCTTGCATCAGCTAGTCACATGCACCTGGTCGACCGTCTGAAATGTACCTGAGTAGATGCTCCTTTGTCTTTGAGTTTATGGCAGTTGTCATTGTAGTACCCAGTACTCGGTGAGGTCTCTGCATTATGTGAAATGGAAGAATTTATATGCACGTATGAAGTGGCTATGACCTTATTCTGTTATCAATTTGGCCCATCTACGTGACAAGTGTTCCGAAGGGTTTGTCCAAAAGCAGACGGCTTGATCTCCAGCTGGTGACGTAATTGAGAGGTGACTGGATTTTCAGGGGATTTGTCCACTGATGAGTCTGTAGTGAACAGGGTATTCGGAGCTGGAGCCCAGCTGAGGGAATTAGAAGACCAGGGTGGAGGGCATGCCTGTGAAGGGTGTCTCTCGTCTCTGGTTCCCAGACTCTTCCCGGATCCCGCACAGTGAATTTTTTCTCCCTTGCTTTTCCTCCATAATGTTTTGGTCTTGTCTCAGGCCCAGGACAACAGTCAACTGTCTCTAGCTGAAATCTCTGAGACCCAGAGCAGATGGGAACCCTCCCTCCCATAGGTTGCTTATGTCTCGTGTTTTGTTGCAGAGATTAAAGCTATAATCAGTAAGAAAGGAGGTGGGGTTTTCCCAGAAGTTCAGACCGCCAACTTTCACTTGTGTCCATTTAATGTTTGACTTTTAATCCATCCAGTTTGTGGAAAACTACGAACTTGTGGCTCTCTAAAGTTTAACTGCTTACCAGTCTAAGAGCGAATCTTCCGTTCCCCTGGTTCTTGTCTAAAGTCACAGGAGGAGGTAGCAGTAGGAACCGGCCATGGTGTGGCCTTGAGTGGCCAAAGCCTGAGCTTTGTTTATTTGCTAGACACAGATTAGTATGGCAATTATTTTATACAAAATATTTAAGTGACTCTGAGTTTAGTGGCATTCAGAGGATGACAAGAGGTATTGGTTCATCATGGTTTTGAAGATGGAAGAACAATGACATGAGCCAGGTACCCCATTTTAGGGCTGGGGCCAGGAGACAGCAGTCCAGACTTGTGCTTGTTATCCGTGAAACCAGCAAGTAGCTGCTCAATCACACCTGGTCCTATAAAAATAGCTCCCTGTGTGCTCCTGGAAAGGAAGGGAGGAGAAGCTAAAAGCGCAACTTGGGGGGATGCTTGGCGGGAGGCAGCATTCAGGGCTGGTGGAAGTTAAAGCTGGAATTCTCCTAGTTCAGCCAAATGTCCCTGCATGCACCTGTTCTTAGATCATGTCTGAGAAATGGAGAATTATTCTATTTTCAATGATATGAGCCAGTGGAGGCTCAATTACCTCTTTCGAGAGCCTATTCTGGCTTGTGATCATGGGCACAGCGTTCTTCTAATTGAACTTTCTTGATGAGGCCCATTTCTTCTCCTTCTTTAATCTTTGGAGTTGATGGAGAGGCTCCAGCTATAGTTAGAAACTGAATTACAAGGCCCCACCCCCATCCTTTCGTATTGCTTCTTTTCTTTAATGGTTTCCCTAAAAGGGTCTCTGCTTCCTCCAGAATAAAATGCCCTGTAACATTAGGGTTAGAAGCAACTCCTATAGACAGCCCACAGTTCCCATTCTCAGTGACTATGCCTTCCTTTATAAACGCAATGGCCTGAGATTAAGTGCCCTCAACCCTCCATAGTATAATTATCTCTTTCCCCGCCCAAGCTCAATTCCATGTTTGCTTTTAAACACTGTGACTCCTGACTTAATTCAGATGCCGGCTCACCGAGTCTTGGGTCATTTCCTCTGTAACACGCCTGTTTTCACCATACTGCACTCAGTTTCTCTCCATGTCCAGAACAATACTGAAACATTGTCAAGAGTGGCAGCAGTGAAGATGGCACAACTTTGGTGAGAGGGAACGGTCTTGGTGTCCTTTGAATGCACGAAAGCCTGCAGAGACTTCTCAGCCAGAGTTCTGGAGCTAGGGCAAGCTACAGATAAGGAACCGCATGGCATTTAGCCTTGTGCTGTGTGACAGTCTGACTGGTCACAGTCATTTTGACTTTCCTGGAGTATTAATGTTTACTGTTATTTGTATGCATCTGCGATAAAGAAAAAGATCTGCTCTTCGGGAGTTATGAACAACAATGTTGTAATGCAAACCTAGGACATTTTTCTTGTCTCAGACACGGGAGGAAAAGTCATGGGGGATAAGGTGAAGGGAGACCTTATGGAAAGCATTTGCTGTCTGTCTAACTGGAATCAGAGTTCTGCTGCACAGAAGCCAGCCCTGCTACGGCCTCCCAGTGTAATGGGCGGATGATAGAATCAGAAGCCCATGCACCTGAGACTTTTAGCTAGCCCAGGCCTCAGTTTCTCCACATGTGAAAAAGAGACCCTGGTGCCAGTCTTAAAAGCTTTTCCTCTGTAAGTGACTGGGGTTGTGGGCAGCTGGTTTTGATAAAGAGATTTCTGATGCATTCCAGAGCCTCTTGCCATGGTTCAGTGTTTACTGAATGCCTGGCAGGCACTAGGCACTTTGCTGGGTACCAGAAGGGATATAAAAGGTCAAAGTAGTTCTCGCCTCAACTTTGGAGAAGAGGAAGGGAAGGATAAGTGGTCAGAGACGCCCAAATAAGTAGGACTCATGCTGAGATGCTTGAACAAAGCAAGTCCTGCAGCTTGGCAGAGGAGAGAAGGGCTGCCTTCGATCTAGGGAAGGTGGTGTTTGTAGTGTACAATAGAAGAGTGGTTCTTTTATTATTATAGGTGCATTGGAATATACCAAAAGAATGGAGAATATTTTACTGGACCCTCAGGTGCTTATCACCCAGCCTCTCTCAAATCTCAACACAAGGCAATAACTCTGGTTTCATAGACAACCCCATCCAATTCCCCCACAGCTACCCCCACCCCATGGATCATCTCCATTCAAATCCACGAAAATGTATCGTTTCCTGGGAATATACTTTAATGTGTCTCTAAGAGATGAAGATTTTAATATAAGTGTGATACAATTATATCTCAGACAATTTCTTTAATATCACCAAATGTTCAATCCATACTCAATTGTCTCATAAATATTTTTCATAGCTACTTTCTTCAAACCAAGATAAATAATGCCTTGGTAGATCTCCCAAGCCGTTCCCTCCTGGCCTTCTTTCTTGAAATTTGTTGCTTTTGAAGCAGTTAGTATCATTTGACCTGTAAGCTCCCCCCGCAAATATGGCCTTGTCTGATTGTGTCTCTTAAACATTTAAAGTTTCTTCTATTTCCTGTATTTTTTATAAATTGACAGTTTCACCTAGATCTCGGAGCCCATGGTTTCTAGGAGACAACTTTGTGGATGGAGTTGAGCACTTCCATCAGGGGTATTTCTCTCTCTGTGAAAGAAGATGCTGAGGACCATTGCCTTGCCTACATGCAGTGTCGCTGCTTGCCCTGGGAGATCACGACACAGAGGTTGCTCTGGGTCTATTCTACAACTGGAACATGTATGTCTCATGGAAGTTCTAGTGTGTGACATATCACATCAAAATATTTTAAAAGGAAGAATCTGCACATTTCACTGGGCTTTAGGGACCCCTGGAGGCTTTGTGTAGGGCAACCAAATCCACGGGATAAGCAAAGTACTTAATAGATTAAAGTGGGGCTTTAACAACTAAAGTCCTAATTTTTGAAAGCTAGAGGCCAATTAAGCTAGTGTTTGTATAAAGACACATACCCATAAACCCTTCGTGCTGCTCCTGTCTTTCCTATCAGAAGGTGACAAGCCACCCTGGTCATGAGATCTACAAAAGAGTCTTTATCTGTCTATGTTTACACCAAACTAGAAAGTATTTATTTATTATGGTGGGTGTTTCCCACAGTTAAGCATGAATGAACTTCAGGCAGCGAAGTTCCCACAGTTTGGTTGATTAATATGCAGCCTTGTGAGACTCCCAGATGTGAGAGAAGGAGAAATTACCTAAATCGAAACCCCAGTCACTGCTTACAAATCGAGGCACCAAGGGCAAGTTACTAAACCTGATCAAGACTTAATTTCTGCACCTATAGAATGGGAATGACTGTAGCTATCTCCTAATCTCACGTTAATGACTAACTAAATGGTATTTGAACCTCAGTATTGTGTAGCAAATAACCAGTAATTAATCAGTTCTTATCAGCACCTGATACCTCTGACATTTGTTTTCACAGCTGAGGAACAGCCAATTGTAAAAAAATATTAACTGATAAAACTAATACTGAAAATTTGGGTAAGAAGTAGGAAGATGGATCAGTGGATAAAGCACTTGCCATGTAAACAAAAGGACCTGAGTTTGAAACACAGAACCCATGAAAAGCTGGATGTAATAGCATGGATCTGTAATGCTGGTGCGCCCACTGTGAGTAGCGTGAGTCTGTAATGCTGGTGTGCCCACTGTGAATAGCACGTGTCTGTAATGTTGGTGTGCCCACTGTGAGTAGTGTGGCTCTGTAATGCTGGTGTGCCCACTGTGTATAGTGTGGATCTGTAATGCTGGTGTGCCCACTGTGAGTAGTGTGGATCTGTAATGCTGGTGTGCCCACTGTGAATAGTATGTGTCTGTAATGTTGGTGTGCCCACTGTGAGTAGCGTGAGTCTGTAATGCTGGTGTGCCCACTATGAATAGTGTGGTTCTGTAATGCTGGTGTGTCCACTGTGAATAGCATGTGTCTGTAATGTTGGTGTGCCCACTGTGAGTAGCATGAGTCTGTAATGCTGGTGTGCCCACTGTGAATAACATGGGTCTATAATGCTGGTGTGCCTACTGTAAATAATGTGGGTCTATAACGCTGGTGTGCCCACTGTGAATAGCATGGCTCTGTAATGCTGGTGTGCCCACTGTGTGAAGCAAAGCAGAGACAGTGTAATCCCTGGAGCTCAAAGGCCAGCTATCCTGAAGCTCATAGTGGTACCCAATGGAGACTCTCTCTAAAAACAAGGTAGACGATGAGGACTGACACCTACTTGTCCAACATCACACACATGGTACAGCAAATACATACCTGAATCATACATACAAATATGTACATACACACAAACAGAGAAAGAGAGGGAGGTTAAGAGAAAGAAAAATAAGGTGTGTGTGTGATGGGGACGGGGGTGATTCAATGATCTCATTCCTAGCATGGTGGATGCTCCAGGTAAAAGAATAGAAGAGACGGAAGGAGATGACACTGATGTGGCTTGGGTGGCTTCTTCTCTTGTTTATAGTAAGGAGGTTTTGTCTGTTCAGGAAGCTGGTGAAGATTCTGAGTCCGAGCAGGATAAATTATGATGATCACACTGATTGCCAGCCCGTGCCTTTGACCCTTTGCCAGAACCCTGCCAGTGCCTCCACGAGAACTGTAAAGTCTTTAGGAATAGGATATAATTAACATCCAAACCAGGCAGGGAGACAAGTTGTCAAACTTTGTGATCTACAAACAATGGAGCGACTAAAATCGCTGAAGAGAAAATTAAAAGTCAAATTTGCCTGTCTGGTTTTTCGCTTGAGTTTAACGAGGGCTGGCTTCAGGCTTACTGGCAAGGATGAGCAGCATGATGGGCCGAGGCTCTCTCTGAAGTGTGGTCCCTCTTTCCAGTCACAAACGACCTGTAGATGAGACATTAGGACTCTCGTCACCGATGTGTAGTCAGACATAGGCTGAGGTTCTGGAGAGCCAGTCATTGTCAGACAGAACAGAGTGTGGCCTTGGGACGCTAACATTCTAGGGGCAGAAACAAAACACTGTCGGCAATGATAATAGGATGAGCAGTGATATAAAAGAGCCGGTCTAAGAAAAAAATGTCCAGAAAGCCATGCAGAAGTCACTAGTCATGGTTTTCATAATAATTATATGATGTAAATTCTCTTGGCTGATTGTCTGTTGTTTGCATTACTTAAGAGCATACTCTGGGCAGGGAGAGGACTCCTTTGTCCCAGACAGGGAATGTGTTTGTCTCAGCTATCCTCTAAAATTCTCTGTCCTGGGTCAGCCTGGCCCCCTGGGTTTGTAACAAGAAGAAAGAACACAAACAGCTAAGGGAATTACAGACATGTGCCTTTGGGAACAGCTAGTAGGTAAGCGGTTTCCACCTGAGGTTTTCTTGTTTATCTCATGCTCTAAAAATGCTTGCTGTGGGAACTGGAAGCTGGAAGTTCACCCAGGCACTGACCGCTGTGTGGTCTGCCTGAGACTCAATTGGAAACACGAGCACAACTCTTTCAGCAGGACTTCCACGGTTATTGTTAATGGGTGTTTGGAAACCCCTGGTTTTACTGTTGCTTGCTCTCGCAATCCAGCTACTCCAGTGGTCTCTGCTGGATGTTGTAACCAGACGATCTAATGATGTTCTGCCTCCCATCTACAGTTTCTAGTGATCTCTGCTTGCTTTTTGTCCTCTTGCGTTTGCTTGCTTAGTAAACTCACTTGTTCAAAGGATGCCCAAAGGATAGCTGTCATGCATCATTCTCAGTATGGAAAAAAAAAACAAACAGGAATTGTACCATTTCCACCCCTAACAGCGGTTTAGTTGAGTTTCTCACCATTTTGTACTTACACTCTTAAAACTTCTGCCATCTTGTCATTCTCTTTCCCAGAAAACCATTTTCAAAATATCAGATCCTTGCTATAAAAAAAGCACAAATAAAAACTAAATTTACAAAACCAAAACCTCTCAACACTGATAAGATTAAGTTTAAATTCTTTAGGCTGGGTGTTGAAACGAGAGCATTTTTGCAAGTAGATAAGGTAAGTGGGGTCAAGGCAAAGGATTGTACTGCAAGAAGCTGTAGCGGCGGTGGGTTGAAGAGGAACAGTGCCAAAGAGACAGGGTGGTCAGTGACCTTCCCATTCTGCCTTCTGCAGCCGAGCTCCTGAATCATGGTGTCCCCTGAGCTTCTGCCCCTTCCAACTCAGGACACCTGATGATGCCAGAAACACCAGCACTAAGGTTAATTTCTCTTCAGTACTCACAGATGGGACAAATGTCAAGATCCCCCAAGATCTTGCATGTCTATGCAAATCAAGAGTAGTGGCCCTAGTTAATGAGTGTCCTCTAGAGGCTCAAATAACAACTGATGCTAAGAAACCAAAGGAAAGAAAGTTTAACAAAATAGGTTAAGTCTTCCCTAGGCGGAGAATAGCGCTCTGATCCTAATGGCTTTTCCGTGTTGGAGGGTCGTTCTCCAAACTTAATGTCAAATATTAGGCCGCCCTTCACATTGCATTTTAACTACATGACTACTTACCATCTCTTTGCTCTGCCTGGCAGTGGCATCTTTAAGAACCATCTTTTATTCAAGTGAGACACGCGGCATAAAGCCTTTGACACAATAGACACTCAAGAAATCGCTAGTGAATTCTGTCCCTTTGCCTCACAAAGGCTATTCTGAGAGCCTGAGACCACAGCAATTTGTCTTTTCTCTGGTTTCAAGGTCTCCATCTGTCATATTCATATATTTTCACAAATTGCTTTATAAGTTTTAAATGAAGTTCTAAACGTTCACAGGAATAGTCTGTTCGCAGGGGCGGGGGGGGAAGCTAAAACGCAGCAGCAGCTGAACTGACCCACAGAGATGGTGCTGAAGGCCTCACAGGCCTTCTGTTTAGGGTTGCAAATACTGCTGCTGCTCCCAGAAGAGGTGCTGGACATGTAGCAGTGCCCTGGCCCTGTCTCTCAGAATGTGACAGGCAGTTCCTAGGCCTGGTGGCTCACAGAACATAGGACAGTAAGATCGGGAGGTCACCTAGCAAGAACTTGTATAATTAACTAATTAATTAACAACCAAAGAGAGCAGGCAAATGATCGTTGCATAATAGCTTAGGTAAAACCCAAACAATGTTTGAAAGGTAAATTAGAGTTTAACTCTGGTAGTAAGGTTAGAGTCTACATAGCAAGGACGGGAAGTGCCTGAGGATGGAGGGGCAGGGAATGCTGCTGGGGAGGGAGGGAAGGAAGGAGAGAGGGATCGATCACAAGCCTTTAAGGCACTAAAGGACTTCCATTTTGTCATCTATATACAGGAAGGTGTGTGTGTACATGTGTGGTGTGTGCCTTGGCAGGTTGCAAACCAGAGAATATAGGTTCCGGGCTCTGCCCAGAGAGACAAAAGCTAAGCAGAAGATGCTGCATGGTCCTGGTGAGCCAGAGAACAGCTGAAGCCAACATCATCCAAGCCTCCCTAACCCTATATCCTGATCACCCCAATTGTCATCCCCTCTAGCCTCCAAAAAAGTGCACAGTGGGCTGTAGACTTTAGTGTGTTTATGTGCATATGTAGGTATGTGTCAACATTTACAAGTAGGGAATTAACTAATATTGATCCCTTGTCTGAGTCCTATCTGCCAAGAATGTTAAATCATTAGAGGCCAAGTGTTGCACTATCAATTATCCTCCCATCCAGTCTGCAGTGCAGTGGCCCTCATGGTGTCTAAACATGCAAAGGTTTGTGAAGTTCAATTTGTTGTCACACATAGGGCCTAAAATATGTACTTTGAGAAGTAGTGTATTGTGTGAGCAACTTCTTCTCTGTATATACAGATTTCAATTAAAATGACAAAGCAATTCTAGTCTAGCAGGTGTTGTGGTGAACTCACGCATGGAGATTAGCTTGGGCTTAGTCCTCATTCTCACTCAGCCATTTCTGTTGCCTGTACCTGGACTGTGGTGGTTTGAGTATGAATGGTACCATAGGCTCAAGTAGTTGAATGCTTAATTACCAGAGAGTGGAACTCTTTGATAAGATTAGAAGGATTAGGAGGTGTGACCTTGTTGGAGGAAGTGTGTCACTGCGGGTGGATTTTGAGGTTTCAAAAGTCCACAGCCACTCTCAGATTCTCTCTTGGCCTGGACCAGAATGTTGCTCTCAGCTATCGCTCCGGTGCCATGTGTGCCATGATGCTTTCTGCCCTGATGATAAAGGACTAAACCTTTGGAATTGTAAGCAAGCCCCCAATTAAATGCTTGTACATAGCTGTCTTGGTCATGCTGTCTCTTCATGGCAATAAGCCAACAAGTAAGATGCGAACTTAGTTAATTCCTTTACAATTCCGTCAGCTGTGGTGGTGCACACTGTTAGGATATACTCAAGAGGTGGAGACAGGAGGATCAGAAGCTCAAGGTTAACCTGGACTAAAATTTAGACAAGGGGTTAAAGTGATGTCCCAAGTATTTACCCATGAGACAAGAGGAACCGAGAATAATAGATTCTTAACACTCATAAAAGCTAATTGCGGCAGTGTGCATCCATGAATCCAGTGTTGAGAGTCGGTGGAGGGAGAGGAGCATTCCAGAAGGCTGATGGCCAAGCAGTCTGACTGAAATGGTGACCTCCAGGTTCAGTGAGAATCTATTTCAAATAGTAAGATAGAAGAAAAATACTTAAAGTCAAACTCTGACCTCTGGTGCACATACATGCACACATACGCATACTTCAGGCACACACACACAAGATTCAGATGAGGCCCTGACTCCCCTCTACCTAAGCAATGGCTTCTATGACCCCTCAGAATAAGAAACAAGTGACAGGCAAATTGTTGATCAACATTGCTGACAATCACAGACAGGTTTTTTTCCCCTTAATTCAGTAAGTGTATAGTGTAAAGGATTCATAATCACCAGAACTTTCAAATACAACAAAATATATTGAAATTAAAAGACTCTCTTACAAGACTGAGGCACTAGGGAAATGTTTAGAGGTCCTCCAGGCTCCTCATTAAGAGCCCAGACTTAACGCTGGGCATGGTGGTAGATGCCTGTAGTAGTAGACCAGTTCTATGAGATGCAGGTAGGAAGATCAAAGTCTGATGCCAGATTAAGCTCTATAGTGAGATCTTTCTTTATAAATAAATAAATGCTCTCTTCCTAGCTCTAGAGAGTGAGAGTGGGTGTGTCAATCCTGCACCCCTGCAGTGTCTGCAACTTAGAGTTCTCCGGACAGAGTTCACTGGTTGATGGACAGTGCAGGTGTTTAAATTTATTCATTTAACTCTCGCTTGTTGAGTAGGAATGGGCTTGAGGCATCAAAGTGCAAACCAAAGATGCAATAGGAAGAAAATTGCCTATTACTCAAGTCGAAAGGATACGATTTTGGGTTCCCTTGTGGGTGAAATTGCTGAGCCTTCTGGAGTCTCAGGTACTTCTCCATAAAATGGGACCAATGCAACATCCTCCACGCCTTAATGATCTGGATGTCACTGGACTCTTGTAAACAGTCTCTTTACACCTCTAATTTTATGGATTTGAGTCTTCTGTCCCTTCTAGTTTAGTAAGAGATTTATAAATCTTGCTAATCTTTTCAAAGACCCCCACAACTATTTGATCTATGTCACAGGAATGGCCTTGCATAACTCTGATCTTATAAGTTGTTCATGTAAAGTAAGATCTCCTCCTTGTACGGAATCTTAACATGCATGAGGGCATACAAACAGGAAACAGAGAATTACCTGAAAGCAGGGATTACATCGCATTAATATTCAGCAAGCTGTTCAGCATCAAACAAAGGGTGATGCAGCTGTCTGGCAAGATGCTGCTCAGAGACCCAAGGTAATGTTCTTTCAAAGATCCATTCTAAACAAGTGTTATCAGAAACTCAGCCTTAGCTGAGCTTCGGCTTTGTGGCACTTAAGAAATCTGTAACATTAAAAGTAAATTAAATAGTGGCTATGACTAGGCACTGGAGGTGTTTAGTGAGCAATTTCACAGTTGATGACTCAAGGCTTCCTGCCTGATGGAAATTCACAGTTCACCAGGGGTGGAGGAACCGAGTCCCAGCTAGTCTATAGAAGATAAGAACTTGAGGCTTGTGACTGCCTCTGGGAGTGAAAACTTGAGCAAGCAGCTGAGTATGTGCTCACCTTGGAAGAGCACCACATGGCGACGGATGCTGAAGATGGATGCTGAAGATGAATGCCTTTCTCTGAGCCTTCTTCACCAAGAACAGAGTCTCTCCACCAGAGCCTCGGTCAGGAAATGTGGCTCAGTCCCTCTGAAGTCCTTCATGGTAGCTCAGTGTTGGGAATGTAGGTGGCCACATGGTTCCCAGGATTCCTCAGACCGTTTACTTATCCCCCAATTCTCTCGCATGCTCCATTTCCCTTTGCCACCACCACCTGCTCCCATTTCCATGGCCTCCTTCTTTGATGTCTTCTATGCCTTATTGTATGTGAGGTCTTAGCAGTGCATGTCAGAAGATAGAGTTCCTGAGTCCTCAGCCAGCCTCCAGCAGCAGAAAGGGATTCAGGCCCAGCTCTCTTTATATTCTACCAGATGAGACTTGGCAGAGCCCAGAGCACTTCTGGGTTATCAGTCGGAGACTGGGCATCAGACTTGGTCCTTGTCCAAGGGACAGAGTAGAGTTGAACTGTGTGTCAGAAATTCTGAAGAAAAAGCCAGAAACCCAAAGTTCGGGGCAGAGTTGATCAAAACCAAATTGGACTGGCCTGATGCCAAATAAGGACAGACCAAACCATGTAGACATGTAGGGTGGTAACAAGAAAGGGGCCATGTCTACAGAAGCCTCAGCTGGGGCGGCTTTGACAAATTTCATCAAAATGCCATTGACCCAGCTGTAAGGACTTTTGCTCTGGCAGCATCTCAAACTAGCTCCTGCCACATCTGTAAGAGTTGGACCTCATGTGCCTGTGGCTCACAGCAATCTACTCAGTACATATGAACAAGCCTAGGGTTTAGAATTCATAAACATTTGCCACCCATTAGAATGTCCAACCCTAATAAAACTCATGGTTAGTCCTTATATATTAACTAGGGGTTAATCTGTGGAGCCTAGGCTGGTCTTGGTTGTCACTGTGGCACTAAACAGGAAGATAAAGACATGTGATGAGCTCAGAAAGCTAAGAGAACCTCAGAAGCTCAGGAAATCCATAAAACAAGATTCCAGAAACTTAGGAAGTTATAGGACTCACAAGGCCCCTCCTCAAATGATCAATGCAGTAGCTTCTTTCTGAGGAAGCAAGGACTCTCTGCCGGAGCTGCCTAGAAGTACAGGGAGCTCCATGGATGCTGACTGTCCGAGTTATCACCCGTCTTGAGGCAGATTTTTCTGCAAGGCAGTTGCCTTTGTCATCTATACTTTTCTAAGTAACCTCACACCCGTGAACCTATAAGTAATGCTGAAACACTCACTAGTTCACCAATCTGGGATTGGTTGGATTGGTTCTCTAGCTGGGGTGAATAAATGGCCACTTGTGTCCCCCCAGGAAAAGTTACACAACGGTTGTATTCACACCCTCTTCTGGCCAATCTAGCCAGGTGGAAAGCCAGAGTTATCCATGCTTGTTCACAGACTGACTGCAGTCTTGCAGGGTGGTGATCTAAGCAGCTGGTACCCATTTCTCACATTTACCTGCCCCCACCTAGAAGCCCACAGCAACCCTAAGGACAAAGTGTAGCCCATCTCGCTACTTGCCGCACATCTATCTGTATTGTAGGGGAAAGGGGTGACCCTTGCTCTTCCTCCCCACATATCCAAATCTCATTTTCTTTGTACCCTATGACTGTACTCTATCACAAGATTTCATTACGTACCTAATATGACTTGGCTCTTAGACAAATCATGACACAAATTTTGCAGTTCTCTCATCATTAGAGGACCATCACCTGAGTGAAATCTTGCCAAACAGAGGTACCAATCCATGTACTGTTAATTAATACAAAACAACTGAAATCAAACATTGCCACAGACATGGTTGGTTGGCTAAATACCAGCACCGTTTGTAAGCACCTCCTTCGTGGAATTGCCTTGGACTTGAAAATAGTTTTTATTAATGAGCTGCTACTTAACAGAAATTAATTGTTTGCTATGCATCATCAGTTGCATCCCCTGGAAATGAGACCTGGGATTGCCTTGGGAGAGCTGTGTCCATGGAGGTGCTTTCTGGGTAGTTCTTCCAGACTCACCTTGCTCCCTCACCTCACTTCTCAATTCCCATCTCTCTTCCTACATATCTCCCTACCTGGCATTTTAGTGGAGCTCCTTCCAATTGGCTTATAATTTTTCAAGGTCTCCCATAACTTCTGCCTTTAAACTGCTTATTTTGTAAAATATCTTATTGTTTGTTAATATCCTTCTAGACATACTAATTTCATGAAAGGAATGAATTTATGGGGCAATTTTTAGTCCAGAGCAAAATAGACAGCTATATATCTCTGAACCAGACAGTTCATGTTACAGTGTAGGGACCAGCATTCATGGAAATATAATAAAAATATTTCCATATACCTGATCCATTTATATTAGTTGAGATTCCTTTATGGGGCAGAAGTGACAGAAACCTACTAAAAATTAATATAAATAAATCAATGACATTTATTGCCTCATATCAGAGAGCCCAGTGGGATTCAGACATGGCTGGATTGAAAAAGTATCTTTAAGGCTTATTCAGTTTCTACATGTCTGAAACAGTTTCTTGGGGCTGCTATTACAAAGTACCAGAGACATGATTGCTTCAAATAACCAACTATTCTGTATATCAGTGTGAACGTACTTAATACCACTAAACTACGCACTTCAAACAGTTAAAAAGATAAATCTCATCTTGTGTTTATTTAGTCAAAAATATTAAAAATAAAACAACAAACACAGACATTCATCCTCTCAAAGTTGTACAAGCTTAAAGTCCAGGCATCAGTAGAGTCTTCCTCTCCCTGAAGGCTCAGAATAGGATCTTTCTTTGATGTTTCGAGATTTTGGTGGCTGTCAGCATTCTGTCCTTAGCATTGTCCTCTGATGACACCCTCCCTTAGTGTGTGTCATTCTGTGTCCCTTCATTGAATTGGGGCATACTCTAGTACAGTGTGACTTCATCACCACAAATGACATCTGTAGTGATTCCGTTTACAGCTAAGGATGAGAGTTCTGAGCTTCTAATTGGGCGTGGATTTTTGTGACTATCACCATTCATCCCAGTTTAATCTCTTAACCCATTTGCTTGTTTGTCTTATTCTCAGTGAGTTTTCCTCTAAGTGGAAGTGATGTAGCTTCAGAACACCCTGGCAGTCTCAGAAAAGGGCAAGGATCTTCCTCACTAGCATCCATAACTGGATTCTGATTGGCTCTGCTTGGATCAGGATGTCACTCTAGGACCAATCACCAATCTGAATGAGAGAGTCAGACCACTTCCGGAGCAGGGAAAGCCAGGTGACATGACTGACACACAGTATTTCTAGAACATTAGGCAGCTACAGGATAGACTCAGAGAGCAAACGTTTTTTTTAGTATTCCATAAATACATTTCTGTTATTTGAGAAACGGCCCTATGGCAGTTTGAAGAAGAACAGCCCCCATAGGCTGACATATTTGAATTCTTGGTCTCCAGGGAGTGGTACTGCTTGAAAGGATTAGAAGGATTGGGAGGTGGAGTGGGTGTAGCCTTGCTGGAGGAAGTATGTCACTGAGATTTTAAAAGCTTAGGCCTGGCCCAGGGTATTTCTCTTCAGGCTGCCTGCGGATATGGGTATAAAGATCTCAGCTACTTCTCCAGCACCATTTCTGCCTGTGTGCTGTCATACTCCCTTGCCAGGATGACAATGAACTAAACTTCTGAAACTGTATTAAATGCTTTCTTTTATTAGAGTCGCCATGGTCATGATGTCTCTTCACAGCAATAGAGCACTGACTGAGTAAGACAGACCTTGCCTCATTACGAAGTACTATTTCTACCTATATAAGCTTGATTATTGAACTGTGCTGGTAAATAAATGGAATATAGATAGATAGGTAGATAGGTAGGTAGGTAGATGATAGATAGATAGATAGATAGATAGATAG
>LOJH01010460.1:4531-15450 GCA_001685095.1 Ellobius talpinus
AAAACAAAACAAAACAAACAATGCCATACACCAATCCTTGCTGCACCATCACTGCTCAGCTCTACTGTGCGCAGGGTCCCCCACTCAACTCCCAGAATCTGTCTTGACTCCCTACCTCTTCTGTGGCTACTTCTGACCTTTTGGCAAGGGCTGATCTCCCCCTCCTACCCTTGCCTTGGTTTGAGTCCCTAACACGCCCCACTGTCATTCTCCAAAGTGGAAGTGGGTCACCTGGAAACAGATGGCTAAGTAAAAGGCATTTGTATTCAGACCCCGTGACAGAGGTATGAGCTATGAAAATGTATGAGAAAGCCACGTAAGCTCCACATGGGGGTGGCACAAAACAAAAGCCATTGCCCTCAGTTCCACTTAGTTTGAAGCCTCTCCATCCTCTCCATAGGGTCTCCTTGAATGCTTCTCTCAGAATGGCACCCAGTCCTTCATTCATCCTGAGTTCTTCTGCTCCTAAAATCTTAGAAGCTAGCTAAGAAAAAGTCCTCCAGGCTTAGAGTACTCCAGCTCTCTGCTCTGGCAGGGCTATGGGACAACATGCTTAGAACTAATGTGATAGAATCAGTCTGTCCACATCCCAGAGCCATCAGGTCTGACCAGGAAGGAAGAATCTTGTTGGAGGCCTATGGTTCTTCCTCCACACTTTTTTTGCCCCAGGGACAGTCAAGAGCTTGTAGGGAAAAAGGCCAGGGACCAGAGCTGGAGAGAGGGTGGCCCACAGCTTTCCAGGCCCACCTTCTCCACTAGTCGCCCTCCTTTCTTGAGAGAGCTCTTTCTGAGAGGCCCTGTCTCAGTGGTGGTGACAGTAGTTATGGTGCTGGCAGAGGCAGCCGTGGTGGCGGGCAGGGCACTCCGGCCTGACCGCTTCTCCTCCTGCCGCTCAGCTTCCCGGAGTTTGGTCTCAGCATTCATGCTCTCCAAGTGGTACGCATGATATGTCTTCTTGGTCTGCAGGGAAGCCCAGGTACGGCAGCCCCGATGAAGGCCAGGACCAGGAACAGTACCCCTCAGCCCTCCTGGGATTCAGATCTGAGGGTTGGGCCATTTCACCTAAGTATGTTATCATCTAACCACTCTGCCCCCAGAGCATAGAGCAGCCCATGCCTGCCCCCATCCCCCCCCAACTCAGGTCATCCCTGAGCATCCATTCTCTTGAACCTGACTAGGAGATGCAATGGCTTGGGACTGTTCCTGCTTCCCCCTGATCAGCACACAGTGGGTCCTGCTTACTGTCTGGAGTTCTGAGACCACCTCCAGGAGCTTATCCTGCAGCTGCTGCACCAGGTCCTTACTCTAGAGATGAAGGGATATGTGTGACTATAGCATTACCCTACTTAGTGCCTGCTACCATCCTGTGACAACCCATCCCACCTGAGATTGGCACAAGCCGACCGTGGGCTGCAACTTCCACCTGGCCTCCCATGCCTCTCAAGCACAGTTAGATCCCCATGGGCTTTGTTAGATCCTGAGGCCTTCCACAACTTGTGTGACTCTACCTTTTTGACTATGCGTCCCACATCCTCAGCAATATGACTCAGGCGCTGAGCCAGGGGCCCAGCCAGCACCTCGCCGAGAGCGGCACTTTCACGACTCTGTTGCCGCGTGTGCTCCAGCAACACAGCCCAGCAGTGCAAGGGTGACAGGAGAGTCGGCTCCTTCCTGTTGTAGCAGAGGAATACTCAGACTAGGGAGCTTAGGTCTCAGGCCCAGCAAGGCACTGCTGCCCGTGCGGTACCTACCGGAAGCTGTGCTGCTCCCGGCTGCTGCCCCCCAGGCGACCACTGCGGCTGGCAAAGCGTTCAGCCAACTTGTCCAGGCCCCGAGAATATTCCAGCTCCACCTCTGCCCGGCGCCGCATAAACTCAGCTAGCTCCTGCAGCAAATCTCGCCGCAGCTCTCCCTGAAGCTCCAGGCAATGGAGCTGCTCACTCAACTGCCAGCGCATCCCTGCAAGGGGACCTGGGTTCAGGCCTGGTCAACATGCATGGCGTGAACCAACCAGACCAGCAAGCGGTAGGAGAGGCAAAGACAGACAGTCATTCTGTCCACTCCAAAGGCTCCTTGGCACCCTACTGAACAAACTGGAACTAAGGGCAGAAGAAAGAAGTGTGCCCAGAAGCAAGGTGCCCAGGCTCGGCAGCCCTTGTGCACTTGGGAAGGGCCCTGAGGCAGAAAACTCTGTGCTGTGGCTTCTGAACAGACACAAGAAGCTGCTCAGTGGCAGGACTGCTGTGGCACTCGGCCAGGCCTTCAGGGCCTTCAGGGCAGGTAAAACCAGTCCCATAGTAAGAAGGGCCATGGCCAAATGTTCCAGTCAAGGTTGAGGAGTGAAGGGACTGGCCTAAGTTTTTTGTCTGTTGCTTTCTTTTCTTTTCCTTTTTTCTTTGTTTTTCAAGACAGTATTTCTCCGTAGCTTCGGTGCCTGTCCTGTAGTTTGTCCTGTATAGACCAGGCTGGCCTGGAACTCCCAGAGATTTACCTGTCTCTGTCTCCCGAGTGCTAGGACTAAAGGCATGTGCTACCACTGCCTGGCTTCTGTTTGTTGTTTTCTACTGGAAGTTACCCACCCCAGGGTTTTTTCCTCTGTTCTACAGGGACTCATAGCTGAGGGCCCCACATCAGCACTGGCCTTTTGACATCTTATCTCTGGCTTGATTTAGCAATACTTCTTCCCTCACCAATATCTCAAGCAAAAACTGCCTGTCCTGAAAGCTGAGAGCAACACTATGCCCCACACCCCCACACCAAAGACCCAGATGAGCACCTCAACCTACACACCATTACATCAAACACAAAAATACACTGTCTTGGCTTCCGGGAAGCAGCAGGTCCACAGAAGGCTTCAGCCATATCTTCAGAGCAGAACACTAATTGATTTCTTCATTTAGTAGAATCGTGACTTCACATCTATTTCATTCCAGGCATATTCTAGACACAGTGCCTGCTCCTCTGGAGCTGGGACCATAGCAGGGGGGGGCAGAGCCATGGTAGAATGATGAGGAACAATGGGAGCTTATAGAATGCACACACAGGCCAAGTATGGTGGTAATCCCAATATTCAAGAAGTAGAAACAGGAATATCCAAAATGCAAGATCATCTTTGGCTACACCGTGAGTTTGAGGTTTGCCAGGGCTATAGGAGACACTGCCTTTAAAAAAGTATACAAAAAGCTACAGGAAGCCAGGCAATGGTGACATATGCCTTTAATCGCAGCACACA
This sequence comes from Ellobius talpinus, assembly GCA_001685095.1. Lineage (NCBI taxonomy): Eukaryota > Metazoa > Chordata > Mammalia > Rodentia > Cricetidae > Ellobius > Ellobius talpinus. Next base: position 7,764 of record LOJH01010460.1, read on the forward strand.
GGAGGCAGAGACAGGTGAATCTCTGTGTGTTCGAGGCCAGTCTGGTCTAGAGAGCAAGTTTGAGGCTAGCCAGAGTTGTTACACAGAGACAGCCTGTCTTGGAAAAACAAACAAACAAACAAACGAAAAGCAAGGGGGAGGAATCTGGGAGGAGGGGATGGGAACAAATGACCAAAAGCTTGTGGTCCAGGATTCCAGCAAGATGCCCAGGGAGAGATAAGCCAGGGGGTAGAGCCCTGTGGACTCATTTCATTTTCAGGGTCCCTATGGCTACTGTGTAGAGCCCAAGGGGCAGTTACTACATTTGTCGAAGAAAAAGATGGTGGGTATTGGAACCAGGAAGCCAGTGTGAAAGGCAAGCCTTGGGGTAGCTGTTCAAAAGAAAGTCAATATGAAGAGATCAGAATGGGTGAACTGTCTTGACAGTGACTTTCCTGGGGCAATGAGACGATGGGGACTTCTAGGCAGGAGATATCCCCTTCTCCCCTTCTGACTGCCTGTTCTCAGACTCCACTCTATGGTGGGGCTGACTTCTTTCCCTGAGTCCAGAGGCTCCAGATCCACCTGCTTGCATGACCTACTCATCAGCCTTCTATCCCACCCACTGGACTCTCTTAGGGGTGGGCTTTGGGGCATACCCTTAACCTGGTCACTGTAATTGCTAAATTTCCACCAAGGGGACAAGTTAGGTAGAAGGAAGCTGGTGTGTGTGTGTGTGTGTGTGTAAACTCCCAACACTGAAGCCAAAGCAAAGCCCACAATACCAAGTGTCACTGTCACCAGCCTCATGTGGCTAAAGTGGTATGTGCCAGCTACTCATTAGAATGAGTGCTAATGCTGCTGACTTCAATCAGGGGAGTCTCCACTAAATAAGACTAAAAGGGTTTGAAGAATGGCAATTTAAGTTTATAACAAGCAGGGTCTCAAGAATATCCAGCATACCACCTTCCTTGTAGGCTGCCCTACCCTCCAAAAGGGATGTGTTATCCAAGGAGGGACCTATTCTAGCTACACAGTGCATCACAGTATTGTGTGGGTTCTCTACCAGTAGCAACAGCACTTCCTGTTCTGAACATGCACACCAGTGTCAAGGAGCTATAGATTGCAAGTCAATTGCATCTGAGGTCCACACAGGGCAGGAAACTGCTGCCTGAAGTCTCCAGGTTGATTTCAGCACAAAGAACCCCGATCCCCTACTAAACTAGCTCTGGTCCTTGTCTAACCCGAGTGCACTCTTAGCCCCTTGGCTGTCCTTTGCAGTGGCTATCACCATACAGGAAATCAGCTGTGTGCATTTTTTCTTTCCTCAGGCCCGTGACCCACCAAGAAGGACTGCTTCTCTTCTATACAATAAAGCATTTCCAGAGTCTAGAGTAAAACAGATGTGTTAAAAAAAATCTGGTAGCACAGACTAGTTATCCCAGCCCTGGAACGTTGTGGAAGAGGATGCTACAAGTTACAGGCCAGCTTGAACAAACTAATGAGTTCAAGACTAGCCTGGGCTACATACCCAAGCTCCAATCCCACCCACCCAAAGAACAGCTGACAAAAAGAAGTGAGAAATCCTGCATATTTGAATTGCAAAGCTGGGACCCAGGCCCCTCCAGCACTTCCTGTGAGCCTGGCATTCACTCTCACTTCTGCTGACCAGTAGAGCAGAATAGATGGCCTCTAAACCGCGACTATGTTGACCTTTCATTATTTAAAGTGTGAAGACAGTGCCTCTGTTCTAGCATTGTTGGAAGACCTTTTTTCTTTTTTTTGAGGGAGGGGCACGAGAAATAAAAGCCACAAAAACCCGGACACCCTGAATGAGCAAGGGCCATCTTAAAGACAGTCTTGTACCGAACTCGTTTCTTAGTAGGAACTAACTGATCTGTGTTTGCTGATTGAGGTGATTGAAGACTTTTTAAGATCCTTGGGCATCACAATTTTTGTTGTTGTTCTTTTGTTATTTGTATTTTTTTAAGACAGGGTTTCTCTGTAAGCCCTGGCTGTCCTGGAACTTGCTCTGTAGACCAGGCTAGTCTGGAACTCAGAGAATTACCTCCTTCTGTCTCCAAGAGTGCTGGGATTAAAGGCATGCGCCACTACTGCCCAGCTGCTTCTCGACATTTTGAGGAAGTAGGAGATCCTTGTCTCCACCTGCTGGCTCACCCTCTGCTGTTACCTCAAGCTGGCTCTGGACACCAAGAAGAGGACTGTGTCAAACTTTCAAAGGTAGCTATGCTCACCACTATAGCAGTCATACATCACTAAGACACACTTTGGTATAAATTGCTTGCACCAAATAAGTGCACTGGAATTTCATCTACAGGTTGGGAAACTCCAAGGGTTATTTCATTCCTTTTTTTTGGGAGCTGTTGTATGTGACACTGCTTCTCTGAGTTTGTATCCACAATAGATAAAATATAGAGCCATTGAGAGTGGTAATGGGAGTCAGGATATGTGGAAACAACAAGAAACTGGGGTGGGGGCGGGAGGTTAGATGCTGCCTCTTTTCCTGTGCGAGAGTTACCTACCACACCCTGAAGAAATGAAGCTGTCAGCTAAGAATTTACAAAGCTCATTTGCATGTGATTTGCATCAATGTGTTTGCCAGAATCCAGAGATCTAATATCCTAAGGCTATAAAGTTAGTCCGGGGCTGGACTTCTCTAATCCAGTCTTCCAGCTGACCCAGGGTCAACAACCCTAACCTGCAAGCTACTTCAGAGTCAAAGGCGTTAAAGCTTCATGGATTCTAGTGGTGCTGAATGAGGTGTCAGGCCACCAGCAAAAGTTCAAGGTGGCCCAAAACACTCCAGCTATAAAGCCACCCTCTCAGTCTGCCCTTCCCTCAGGCTACCAGAGTCATTGCTGCCTGAGTGAGCAGCAGGCGACCCAAGTTGAGTAGAGAGGACGGAGGGAGGGCATGGGCAGGCAGTTGAGGCCAAAGAGGCTCCAAGAAGCAGGGCCTGGGCTCCCTCCTCCACCCAGTCCGGGGATGTCTGAAGATCAGCAGCAGACACTCGGGGTCTCCACAGTAGACCAGGCCCAAAGCGCCCTCTCACCTTTGACTTGTGCCTCATACTCAGCCTGCAGCCCCCGCTCCCGCCGCAGCTTCCCATGCGCCGCCATGGCCCAGGGCTGACTGCACCTTCAAGTCCCGATGCTCCCACACTGCGGCAAGGCGAGACCGCCGAGCACAGGGACCAGGGAAGCCAAGACCAGCACCCTCCACCAGCTACGCCCCGCCCCGCCCCGCCCCAGCAGGTCCCCCGGAGGGGCGGGGCGACCTAGACCAAGAGCTGCCTGCTGCTCCGGTGGGCCTCAGAAGGACAAGGCGCCCCTTTCCAGGTGCACAGCTCTTGAGGCAGGCTGTCTTCCTCCTTCCTCTGCTCATCTACCTAGATCACCTTGAGCCCTAAGACTCAGCATAAAGCAGTTAATGCAAGAGAGCCCCAACATGCCTGGGACCACCTGCTGCTGTTCCTCACCATCTACAGAAAGCTCTATGTGGTCTCCAGTGTCAGACCATATCCCTAAGGCCACTGGCCCTCAATACCAGTGGACAATGGCACCATAGCTGCTCCAAGCCCAAGACTGCCCCTAGGCAGCTTGCCTCCCTGGACATCAGATGCCACCCTCCTTCCTGGAGTCACAGCCCTGAGTGAGGCCTAAGGGAGTCCTGACAGCTGATGGGAAGTTCCCCAGAGGACTGCAGGCCTGTGTTCCCTCTGGGCCCCCTGAGGGGGAGGGGGCAGGGTTCAGCTACAGTTCCCCTTCTACTCAGCCCCAAAGGAAAGAACTAGCCTCATTTCCCCATAGGTAGTTACCACTTCCTGCTGCCGGAAGAGACTTTGTTTTTTTTTTCCCTTCTGTGTTGCGCCTATAGGAACCTATATGGGTGGGGGCTATGAGACAGCCTGTGAGCAACTCCTTTTGCCTCCTTTATCCAGGGATAATGGGGCTTTGCTCCACCCCCACCAACTCTAAGTCAGAGGGCAAAACCTACTCATCAGTTTGTGATGTTTTGTTTTGTTGAGACAGGGCCTTACTCTGTAGCCCTGCCTGGCCTGGTACTCCTTATGCAATTCAGGCTGGCCTCAAACTTGAGGCAATCTTTCTGCCTTTGCCCCAAGTGCGAGGATTACAGGTGTGCACAATCACACCAGGCTGTTGAGAAGGCAGGAGACAGGTGACAAGCCATCGGACCACCTGTCTCTAGCTGGAGAGAAAGCCCTGGGGTATACAGATGATGAAAGACAGGCAAGGTACTAAAATACAAAAGGAAGTCTGGACCTGTATGTGCATGCATGGTTGGCAAAGTGCATGTGAGCACGCGTGACACTGACCAGGAGCTCTGGTAGGATAGGGAGACTATTCTGGCCCTTCAGTTGTGTGCAGTCGATTCTCTTGGCCATAAAGAATACTTACTCCCTTGACTCGTGGTCTCTACTCCCAGTACCAAAGCTCTTCTCTAAGATGCTGCTAGGTGCTAAAAGACCCTTGAAGAAAAGGTCTGGAGGCTAGTTAGATGTTGATTTACTCCAACAGTGCCTCCTACTAAGGGAAATCAGGCACTTATGACCTTATTTGTTAAAGCAACCCACCCTGCCTGGCTTTCATTCTATCTGAGTCTTAACTAATCCTCAGAAGTCCTTCATCCACCCAGGGCCTGGCCAGGACAGAATTCAGGAATCAGGCACACAAGAAATAGCTACTGAACTGGCCTTCAAATGTTCTCAGTCCTAACTCCAGGAATCTGAATGGTGCCCCCATTCTGCCCCTTTGCATAAAAACGAGTGAAAAGCAAAACAGAAAACTTGAGTGATTGCCCTGGTTCTGAGGATACTTGTTTGGCATCTGAAGCCATGAGTAAAGCTGCTTTTTGTATTGTTTGCTCCTGTTCTCCCCCCCTTTTTCTGAGACAGGGTCTTACTATATAGCCCTGGCTGTCCTGGAACTCAGTATGTAGACCAGGCTGGCTTCGAACTCACAGGAATTAGCCTGAGTCTGCCACCTGAATGCTAGGATTAAGGCATGTGCCAGCACACCTGGCCTGTTCCTTTTTGACTTAAAAAAGTATTATTAGATTTATATTAATTTAATTTCATGTGTTTTGCTTTTATGTGTGCATGTATGTGCAATTTGTGTGTGTGTGCTTGGTATCCATAGAGACCAGAAGAAGGTTTCAGATCCTAAATACTGGAATTACAGATGATTGTGAACCTCCATGTGAGTGCTGAGAATTGAACTCGCATCCTCTGTACGATGCTCTTAACCACTGAACCTTCTCCTCAGCTCCCTTCTTGAGCTTTTTGAGACAAAGTCTCATTCAGTTACTCTAGTCAGACTGGAACTTGCTATGTAGACCAGGTTGGCCTTGAATTCATGAGATCTGCTTGCTTCTGACTCCCAGTGCTGAGACTAAAGGCATGCACCACCACCTCACCTGGCTAGCTCCTGTTTTAAGAATCCAAAAGCCTGCTGGGCAAGGTGAGAGTTTTGGCTCAGAGGTAAGCCAGGGTTGCAGGGTGACTTCCAGGCCAGCCTAAGCTACAGAGTGAGACCCTGTCTTAAAAATCAGATAAGCTGGGCAAGGTGATGCTCACCTAGATGCAGAGATCAAGACTACATATGGAGATTCTGTCAAAACAAACAAAAACAAAACCCAACAAGACAGGCAATGGAGATGGTTCCAAGTGGTTAAGAGCTCTTCCAGAGGGCAGAGTTCTTAGAATCCAAAGGCAGCTCACAACTATGTAATACTTCACTTCTAGAGGATCTAATGCATACTTCTGTACTCTGAGGGAACCCGCACACACACATGTAGACACAAAAAGAGAACTAGATATTTTTGTTTTGTTTTCAAGACAGGGTTTCTCTGTGTAGCTTTGGAGTCTAGTCTGTCCTAGAACCTGCTCTGTAGACCAGGGTGGCCTGGAGATCCGCCTGCCTCTGTTTCCTGAGTGCTGGGATGAAAGGCGTCTGCCACCACTACCCAGAGAACTAAATTTTTAAAAGGAGCTAGATTTACAGGATTATTTATTTATGACAGGGTCTCACTATGCAGGACAGTCAGTCATCCAACTGTTTATATTCAACATGACATCATAATGGTTAATATATTTGACTTTATGCACTTATCAGAATCAATAGAAAAATTAAAACAGCCAGAGCTGCCAGAAGGTGGTGGCACATGCCTTTAAACCCAGCGCTGAGGTCCAGAGTGAGTTCCAGGACAGCCAGGGCTACATAGAGAAACCCTGCCTCAGAAAAACGAAACTAAAAACAAAAAAATGAGAGTGAGGAGAGAGTGCACAAGGGATGGAGGAAGAGAGAGAACCCTGTCTCAAAACAACAAAACTACAAAGAAACCCAACAACACAAACCAAAAAACAAACAAACAAAAACAAACAAACAAAAAAAACCCCACAGAGCTGTCTGCCTCTGTCTCTGGACTACTGCTAGACCTTTTTATTTTATTTTTCAGGATTTTTATCTTATGTACACTGAAATTTTGCTATATATATATATATATATATATATATCTGTGTGCGTGAGGATGTCGGATCCCCTGGAACTGGAGTTACAGACAATTGTGAGCTGCCATGTGGGTGCTGGTAATCGAACCTGGGTCATCTGGAAGAGCAACAAGTGTTCTTAACCACTGAGCCATCTCTCCAGTCCCGCAAGACCTTTTTAAAGACGTGGAAGAATGGACACTTGGTCCTGATCACATGACTGATGTGATCAGACTGGTTGGCTACTCTGGACAGAGGGAGATGAGACGAACCCTAAGGACAGCGGGGGTTCCGGAGAGAAAAAATATTAGGCAGTGAGGGTACATCCCGGAGAAGCGTCCCTGGAGCCAAACCCAGCCACCCTACAATCTACCTTCCAGCCTCAGCTCACAAGGCACTTAAGCCGGCACTTTCAAGAGACAGATGCCGCTGAAGCAGGGGAAGTGCTAGGCCACCAAAGCCTGGTGGGCCTGCGGTTTCACCCCCCCCCCAGATTCTACCTCCGCCCAGGAAACCTAACCGACTAGGGGCGGAGCGAACAGAAGAGCTTCAGCTGGCCACCAATGACACCTAAGAGGGTGGGCCTCCGCAAGCGCCTTCGGAAAAATCTCCGCGAGCTCCTTCTTACCAACTATGGGGCGCAGGCGAGGCAGTGCGTACCTCCGCCCGTTCTGCCGTGCGGCGTTTATTCTGGCGCTGTAGAACCAATCAGAGTCTGGGAACTAACGTCACCGGTTTGTGAGCCGGAAGATAATGACGACAGCACGCTAGGCGGGACGAGCCGCTGACTCGACTTGTACAAAGGGAAGTACGTAATTCTGGCCAATCAGAACGCAGTTTCGATTGACGTAGCGAAGGGGCGGGAGCAGCGTGCGCGGGCATAATTTTCCAGGCTTTCTCGGTTTCTAAAGGATATTTCCACAACCAAAGAACTAAGGTCCAGGACAAATCATTCAACCTAGCGATGGACCGCTGTGTCACTTGCGGGAGCGGGAAAATTGTTAGTATAGTGACAGCTCAGATGTCAGGTGTAGAAGCCAGAAAGCACGTTTAGGAGAGAATGTTATGACAAAGCGTTTGAGAATCAGGTGAACTCACTTTTTGCTTTTTTAGCTTAAAAAACAAAAACAAGGGGGCTGGAGAGATGGCTCAGCGGTTAAGAGCATTGCCTGTTCTTCC
>LOJH01010461.1:13376-27026 GCA_001685095.1 Ellobius talpinus
AGCAGTATTTCTATAGGAACGGTTTAGTCAAAAGTGTTGATGGAAAATTTGGGTGAAATAAATTTGAAAGAACTATGACATTTATTACTTAAACATTCCTTGGTATTTTTATTATTTCTTTCCCACAGTCCTATGAGGGCCTAGGCACTAATATAACCCAAAATTCAGAACCATCTCCACAAAGGATGTTCATTGCTCAATTGATGCTGCATAAAGTCTTGTTCTAAACCTCTGATTCAAAACGTGACATTGCTCTGATGAACTTAATCATGGCCAAGTTGTTGGGGTATCATCAAATACAGTTTCTAAGAAGGATCTTTCTGTTTCCTCACTAACATCACAATATAGTATACATCACGTTGTGATATTTCTAAACTTGCATGCACACACACACACAATCCAGCTCACATAACCTGTAGCATAAACATACAAGTGTGTGATACACACAACCACAAACCCTTGTCATGATACAATTTACTCCTGTGTTTCTTTCCTGTTATGCTTATGATTGAGATCTAAAACTTCCAGGGCTGGTTTATTTGTATTTTTTCAAGATAAAGCTGACCTAAACAGGAAGGATATTGAGTTACAAAAATAAACTCCTCATAATATTTCAAACTGTGATTTCCTGTATTTGAAGTATTCCCTACTAAATTCGAAAGTAGAAAATATTAACTATATAGTAATAGAAACAGGCTCATAAATTTCAAAACTGTGACATATACATATTGACAGTAGTTTTTGCACAGGATTCATTTGGGTTTTTAAAACCAGTCACTTATCATAGATCTTGAATGTGTGGCCCGAGGCAGCTCACACAGAGTGAGTGGGAATGAAGGTGCTCACTTGTCAGTCCCTTTGCTTTTCCCAGACTCTCTTCTCTCACACCACAAAGATGCTTGGACTTTTCACTTTCCAATATCTTTTGGTGTACTTATTTTTCTCTTATAAAGTTTTACCCAAGTTCATCCTTTACTTAAAAAAAAAAATCAAAAGTTCTTATCATGGTATTTTAGTAACAAGTTTCTGAACTAATTTTTCCTATTTCTGAGCCCTCTTCATTCTGAAAATAAAAACTATAAAAATCAATAGAATTTCAGTTCACTGTCAGGTGTGTTTTTGATTCTGTGGACCTTTAACCTCACAGCCTGACTTCTAACCCAACAGCTTAAGGAGATATAGCTGCAAAATCTTCAATACGTGGAAACATACAGAAAAGCAGATTAGCTAATGCCACAATGAACCCAAACTGCTTACCTCCTATTAAGTATGAGCAGGAGACATACCCTTACATCATCTACAGAGATTAATTAATTTATTTTATCTCAAATCTTTTTTGGCACAAATAATCTTATTTAGTCCTGTGTTGACTAAGGTTTCTGTCCTGCCCAGTTCCTGCAGTCATTAAGTCCCAAAGAAATCACCCAGAGGTCTACATTAATTATAAACTGATTGGCCTAGTATCTTAGGCTTCTTATTAACTCTTATAAATTATATTAGCCCATAATTCTTGTCTGTGTTAGCCACATGGCTTGGTACCTTTTTCTGCAAGGCAGTCACATCTTGAGTCCTCTGTGACTGGGTGACTACTGCAGACTGCAACTTTCCTCTTCCCAGGATTCTCATTGCCCCACCTCTACTTCTTGCCTGGTTGCCTTGCCTATACTTCCTGCCTGGCTACTGGCCAATCAGTGTTTATTNTATTAGCCCATAATTCTTGTCTGTGTTAGCCACATGGCTTGGTACCTTTTTCTGCAAGGCAGTCACATCTTGAGTCCTCTGTGACTGGGTGACTACTGCAGACTGCAACTTTCCTCTTCCCAGGATTCTCATTGCCCCACCTCTACTTCTTGCCTGGTTGCCTTGCCTATACTTCCTGCCTGGCTACTGGCCAATCAGTGTTTATTAAAAATATAAGTGACAGGGTACAGAACATTGTCCCACAGCACTTCTGTGTACACAATACATTTGCAACATCTATCAAACCCTGACTATTCTCATCCCATGAAATAAGCACAGTAAGTGCTGATCACCTGGCAATGTTAAATGTCTTCAAATACCCTAATCTATAAGTTTTAATTTCTAGATGCACTTCATCACTATTCTGTATCAGGTCATGGTTTGGAGTTGGTTTATGAGGCACACACACTTGAACAAGAGTCAGATAAAATTATTTAGTGACAAGTTTACTGAGGAGAATTGAATTAATAAGGGAATCTTAGCTTGTTGAGCATTTCTATCACAATTTCCAATTATGTGCGAATGTGTTCAAATGATAGAATTTCATGTTATTTGGCAAGTTCTTTCTTCCTTTCCCCTTGGTATCTAGAACAGAGTAGAGAAGAGATCACCTAAATCAGAGCATTTTATTAGGATCTGTCTGCTCTGATATTAAAATTGAATGAGAAAGAAAAGTATTCCCCGGACATGGAGTGAAAAAGTACAAATGCAGATGTTCTGAACTTCAAAGTGACTGACAGCACATGACAACACCACAGTAAATCAATATCTTTTCTGATAAAGGCTTCAAGAAGTAGCCATGCTTGTGGGTAAACAGATAGAAATTACCTCCCAGGAGTGTGGAAATAATCCTCATATCTAGACGGTGAGTGCACTTCAAATAAACCAAACACAGTTCAAGAGAAGTTGGCTAGATCTTGAGATGTGGTAAGGAATGACAAAAACAGGATGCCTTCTTTGTGGTGTAAACCCATCAGAGATCGTGATAGAAGGAAGCCACATCAGTTCTGCCATGGAACACACACACACACACACACACACATACACACGCACACACACACACACACACACACACGACTAACTATTGTACAATTTCCCATAAGCACCTCCAACATCGATTACTTTCCTTTTCCCGGTAACAGATACCTTGAACACTTCTAGTGCACCAAGTTTAAAACCCAGGCTAGGAAATATCTGCCCATGGACCTGGATGAGTCTTTCTCTGTGGTGGGAACTATTTTTGCAGCAACTTCATATTCATTTGTAGAATCCCTATCCTCAATGTGCTGGTGATGTGGGATTCCCCTCTGTACGCTGTGAATATTTTTTTTGCCATTGGTTAATAAATAAGCTGCTTTCGGCCAATGGCTTAACAGAGTAAAATCAGGTAGAAAATCTGAACAAAGACGTAGAGAGATAGAGAGTAGGCAGAGTCAGGGAGATGCCATGAATCTGCCAAAGAAGACAGACACCTGGAAACCTTACCGGTAAACCACAAGTCTCATAGTAAAATACAAAATAATAGGAATGGGTTAATTTAAAATGTAAGAGTTATCTATAAATATGTATGAGCTAATTAGACAAGCAGTGTTGTAATTAATATGGTTTCTGTGTTATTATTTCAGGTCTGGGAAGCCTCCATCTACATGCTGGTATAAAGTGGTAAAAAAATCTTTTGGTAATTAGATTGTCATTACGAAGATATGTTACATGGGAGTAAAATGACACATTGATCAATGAGAATAAATTCTTTCACCCTGTCTACCCGGTGGGAAGACATCATGAAGATGCTTATCTATTGTTGTCTCATCTTCATGACATTGTGTATCACAGTTCACTCTGTTTTATTAGCAGTTGGTACTCTAAGGCAATAGCACTCTGTTTTCAACTTCAATCACTCATTTCTAAAGTTATTACACAAATCACTCTCTTATTAATGACAAGTAACAAGTGAGCTAGAAATATGGGTTACTCATGGTCTTGTTTTTCAAAAAAAAATTGCCAAAACATCACTAGTGGTTCTATTATTATTACCTACCAGGAAGACTAATGAACTCCAAATTTAAAGACAGAGTATTCTTGATTTAAGAAGATCTTATATAAAAGATAAGATTTATATAAATCTTATATAAAAGGTATGGTTCTAATTTTGAGCCTCTGGCTTTCCTGCAGCTTTTAGTTCTCATTTGAAGAGACTCTTATTGTGAAGCATGCTGGCTTACTCTATTAATAGATTTATGTGATGCTAGTCGGGTTGATTTTATATGTGTGCACATGTAAGTTGTAATTTGTTGTATCTATCTAAGTTGACAAGATTTTAAATCTTGTATATAAGTTGTCAGGCAGACATCAGTGTTAAAGGCCTGAATGAAGCTTGCAATCTATACTTTAGAAAAAAAACAATTCCTCCTCCATCTGCATCAACCAGCACTAATTGTTTATAGTTACCAGTGGGTGAAGGCTGGGCCTACTGCAGCCTCCCTTAAAGGTTCAGCAATGATATATGGGTGCTAAATAAAGGCTTATCGTCTTACAGTACATCAGAGCCCTGATAAAACTTCCCCAGGAAAGGAGAAAATGGAACAAGGACCTATTCAGAAATGTTAGTCTTCAGATATACCAGTACAATGGGACTCCTCTAAATGACAGCCTGGCTTAAGTGTGGAATTTTTACTCCCAGGCCAGGAAATTCTAAGGCGGCAACCAAAGTCTATCTTAACTCTGGAGGGGGGGGCAGGATCCAGGCTATTTTTCTATTGCGTTCTGGCTTTCTGAGACATGTGAATTTTGGAAGATAAGAACAGAATAGCGTATTAGCTGTAACATGTGACACTTGTCAGATGAACAAAAGGAGTGGGAAGCCTCAGCCGAGTCTCCATTCTTCCTGGTTCAGTTTCTGAGTAAGAAGAGCATAATATTCATGTTTTAAACCCTGATGTGAAAAAGGCAAAAGAAGTCAAAGATTTGCAGATCACAGAAACAGAAGCTAATTTCCTTTGTGTTTTAAAGAGATATGATCTAAAGATATGTTCCTTATGGACCATAGATATTGTTTGTGTTTAGTTTTGTTTTCATTTAATCTAAAACATTAAAAGGAAGAATGGTGGTTATATCTAGTACCATTATTTATGATGGCAGGGCTCCTTTAAGGAAATGTATCTGGCCCCTCTATGGAAATAGGGAGGCACAGTTTTGTAAAAATAAACATGGAGAATGAAACCTATTAAGTTAATTGCACCTTTCTGACTCACTCCCATCAAGCACACGGGTGCTACTACTTACCTGATCTTTTAGAGGACTAGCTTAGGCACACAGGAAGTCCTCTTTGTTATCTAATCTCAGCCTCTCTTGCAGTAACTCCCCCTTGTTTTCTTGTTGATAAAGGAAACATGGTGGAGTTCTGTATTTGAAAGAACAAACATAAGAGACATGGAAAATGGTTGGTATGTTCTTAATCATTTTTAATTGAATTGTATTCTTTCTCTTTTCTCTCTGTGTGTGGGGGTGTGTGTGATCATGCCCTTCTCTGTATGTGAACATCAAGAAAATCATAGGGCCCATGGGTAGTAACAATATATTTCTATAAGCATCAGGCAGAGGCCATTTAATGATATCTTGATGAATTCATGCATCATTTTTAACAAAGAAGCAATGTCTGAAAAGCTCAGAAATTTGAAGGGCGACACTGATGAACAAGTTTAATAAAATGGTAACTTTGTGTCCTCTTCGTTTTGTAGGTGTTGCAAATCTCACTACCCTTATACTGAAACATTGAATAGACAGTCACGATTTGGACAAACAAACCCACCTTTAGCCTTGCCCTTGAATATTCTCCCAATAGAAACAGTCACTGAGGCAAAGCAAAGTGATAGGAAATGAATCAATCTAATCTCAGCTTCTCTAGTCGGGAAGAAGGCGAGCCACGGATGGCATTGCCCTCTGTGTCACTCATTTCAACAACCGCTTGTTCAATATTGATGGGTCTCACCAGGAGAGAGATTCAGCTGGGGACTGGAAGAGAGGGCATGAGGAGGTGAAGGGCGCCAAGTCAAGACGGTGACCGCAAATTCCTGGGAGCCAGCTTCACTGCTCAGAGCACAGCTTCATTCTTTGTGGCTGAAGAGGGTGCTTTAGATCTGGACAAAGTGGTAAGAGTAGTGTGGCCTTATCCTTCTAAGAAATTGCATTCAGTTTTTACGAAATGTTCTTATAAATGTGGTATGGAAGAATCATAATGCATGGTTTCTGTTTCCAAGAGGTCCAGCTTATTTTGAGGAGGCAGTATAGACAAGGAAGTCTCTGGTTAGCAAGTGTTTGACAATAAATATAAACCCAAAGGTTAGCTCAATACAGAGTCAGGAAGGGGTGAGGATGGTTCAGGAAACCTCAGAGAGGGGGAAAAAGAAAATAAATGAGCACAAAGGAATCATCTGCTAACACTGAGAATGGCTCAACTTTTGTAGTGGTTAGATGGTTTCTTTAGAGAGTATCTTGCCAGAATAAATACAGAATGCCCCAAACACCCGGGTAGCATGGTTGGGTATAAAAACTGAAAACTTCAGTCACAAATTCTATCTTAGTACATACATAGAAAAGAAAGCAGGAGTGGAATATTTACTTAACATCCTGTAACAAGCTGATATGTAGTGGGGCAGCCATCATTTCTTAATATAGTATAATCCATAGAACATTTGCTCAAAAATAATCAAATGCTAAGTCTAAAACTTAAATGATTCATGCTTTAAAAAATAAGGTTACAGGCCTAAAGAGATGTATTGGTGGTTCAAGGACAGTTGTTGTATTTGTAAAGGATCCGAGTTTTGTTCACAGCCCTCAAGAGGTGACTCACTATCTGTAATTCCAGCTCCAAGAGGTTATGAAACTTGTTTCTCCTCAGGCACCTGCCTGCATGTACTCAGAAGTCTCATACAAGTACATGTGAGTAAGACTAAAATAAATCTTTAAAGGTAGACTTGCAGTCTCTGGAGTTGGCATAGCAGGTAGAATCCAGGCTACATTTTCACTGGGGCTGGTCAGATATGCTCTCTTGAGGCGTGGCATCCGTTGGGTGTCATGATCAAATCTTCCCTGCTAGACAACCCCTTTCAGAGTCCAAGGAGTGCTCGAGACTGAGGCATTGGCATGAGAACAATTTCTGAGTAGAGTCGGTCTCCCTCTTATACAGAAAGAGAAAGACTGTATTTGAATTTTGTGTTGAAAGCCCAGCTGATATAATGGTGACAGAGTGAATTAATACAGAGTTTGAGGGGGAAGAATTAACTGACATATGAGGATGTATAAAGATATTTAGTGTCCTCAATGACAATATTACTTTAGAAAATTCCTATAAAACAGACTCTTAACTACATAATTCTATTACAAGAAATAGGATAGATTAAAACAGTTGAACTTGTTCATATACTTTTTGTACCTCACTCAAAGTTTTAGACAGATTGACTTGGAAAGAAACCAAATGCTAAAATGAAGAACATTGACCTATACCATACTTACATTGTTTTTGAGCACACAGATTTCCTGTCTAGCACATTACAAAGAATTTCAAAATAAGATATATGTTCTTAATAACCTGTTTTGAGCAATTTCAAGTGACAGACAAATTATTATAATCTATGCAATGTGGGCTGTTCAAGTGCCCCCTTTAGATAAAGTAGATTGCAATTTTTGTGCTAGCTTTGCTAAATTGAAAATAAATATGCCTGGTGAAAAGAATCTGAGTGAAATTTTTTAAGTCAAATAACATATCTCAAGATGAGTGTTCTAGTTTGGTCTCTGTTGCTATTATCAACACCATGACTATAAAACCATTTGGAGAGAAAACGATTTGTTTGACTTACAAGTTATAGCCCATCATTCTGGATTGCCAGAGGGCTCAAGTCAGGACCTGGAGACATGAACTTAAGCAGAGACCATGGAGGATCACTGCTTATTGACTGCTCTCTATTCATACTTCAACCAGCAAGCATTTTTACCTAACCCAGGGTGACCTGCCCAGGGGTGGCATGGCCTGCAGTGGCTTAGCTTCTGCTGCATCAATTAAACTAATGAAGAACATGTACCACAGATATGTTCAAAGCCCATTGTTTTGGAGAACAGTCCCTAATTGTGACTACCTGTAAAGACACTGGGCTTTGTACAGTTGACAGCTGAGACTAACTAGAAGAATGAAGGGTTAGCTCTACATTAGGGACATCAATATTGAGCATGACAATCCAGTAATTTCATCTCACTCTTTTTCAGTTTAATTTAAAAGAACAATATATTTGCGATTCGTGTGCAAGTGTATGCACATGAGTGTGTGATAGCGTACCATGTTTGTCGACTTCAGAATACAACTTGTATAACAAAGGGGGTAATGATAATCTCTCTTCACCAAGTAAGTTCTGTGGATGGAACTTAAGTTGTCAGATCTCCATGTTTAGAAGCAAATACTTTAACTGGCGGAGCCAGAGCTGCTAAATTTAGCCTGGAAAAGGAATGGTGCTACAGTGCTTTGAGTATGAAATTCCCCTCAAGGTCAAGGTTTGTACTTAGTCCTGAGCTGGCTAAGCATTTTAGGATGCCACGGAAGCTTTAAGAACTGTGCCCTTGTGGGACAAAGTGGGTTTCTTGGCGTAGGGTTCAGGTTTATATTTAACATGGTTGAGTAACCTAATTCCAGACATCTGGTAGTGAGATGCCCTGCACATCCACACTTGGTCCTGAGATAACAATCAGTCCTATCCCTCCCAACCCATGCCTTCCCTCCCATGATGCACTGGCTCCTTGAAACCCCTGAACCCTCATCCATCTTGTCTCTCTGAAGTCACTTCTTACTTTTGCTTTCCCTTCTATAATTTCTGGTGATACAGAGCTGTACTGTGTGATTCAGGTTCTTTCAAATTAAAGGCTAGTTGTGAAGTCCGAGCTATTGAGGAAAAACATACGCTGTGTAACTGAAATGAATCGGGGAGGCACTGAAATCAGAAAGAATGTTCACTATCTGATGTGTGAACTAATATTCTTAATCTAAATCATACTACATGGTAACTTTGTGTTGTTGTTGTGATTTTTTCATATTAATCCAAATAATTAACAATTTCTAGATACTTAACATTTACATTTTTCCTTATTTGCTTTTTAACTATAATTCCAAAAGTAATTTGGAATATGAAGGTAATTTGAAAAGTAGAACAGCATGCGGAAACTGACTGAATATTCTTCGACTGATTCTTAAAATGATTGAAGTAGAATAAAAGAGATTGAAATAGGGAAAACGGGGATGAAAATCACATCAGTTCTTCCTCTGCACTAAATCTTGCATTTCTGAGCAAGGTTTTACAGGCAAGACAAACACAGCATGCAATCCTAAGCCCTCCAGCAACTTCAGGCTACAGCTTATTTTTTGAGTTGTCATGGGTGCTCTCCCTCCGGTAATATTTTTTCTAACTCATGTATCATGTCTTCTTTCAACTCTTGAGACAGTATGTCAAGCATTGGTCCTGCCGTCATCTGTACACACAGTGGGAGAGAGAGGCTAGCCAAATACACACGGGCTAGGGAGCAAGGAGACCCCAGCCTTTGATACTTTTTCTCCCTACTAAAGAGGAAATCTTCTAAGCACATGGAATGAAGTTCCTGGATGGATAGGGAAAACTTTTAAATATATAGCTATCCAATGAAAATTTATATCTTGACTAAGGATATGTTTTGATAGTATAAGTGATATTCTCATAAAGTTTTTAGAGTGACACATGAGGAATGAATGGGATAATAATATAAAAAGCACATGTTACCTCCTCACTGCCAATGGAGCCATCTTTCTGCCTTGCAAAGGCATTGACTTCCATTCTGCCTTCATCTTTTAAAGTAGCTGAGTTCTGTAGAACTAGAGAGCTGCACACAATAAAACACAGTTACAATTAGTATAATGAGCTTGGGTTAGAAGAAGCAAGATCTCCTGGATCCTGTGTACACATGCTCGATTAGACTAATTTGTCAAGAAATCTTCACAGGGGATATCGCTTTCCTTCTCAACCTATATTGGGACCTTTGTTTGTTTGATTTTTTTTTTCTGATTCCAGAACCATTCAGATAGGCTATTCCGCTAGACTTGTGTTTTTAATATCCTGCCTTAAACACTAACATTTCATTCAGCTATTTATCTGCAAGACTGCTTTTTGACCTATTTGTTATGGGGGAAGTTTCAGAAGAGATATTCAAGTTCCCTCCCTGTTTTCTGGTCTTAAAAACAGGGGCAATGGTTTCTGAATTATCGACGATTCCACTGAGAGCTCAGCAGGTGATTCCAAATTAAATTCACAACCTTCTAAGATGACATTTTCTGTAGAAAGTCCCAGGATATAGTTTTACCAACTGGATTCAAACCAAGTCTCTGTGACAATATATAAATCACTGAACTGCAGGATGGAGCATAGCTCTCTCAAAGTCCAAGGGTTAAGAATAAGAAGATGGATTTTTTTAAAGTAATCTGTGGCACTTGTGGGAAGCATTCTCAGGTCAAGTGGCATAATTTAGCTTATATATTATCATCTATATATCTATGTATCATCTATCTCTCTATCTATGTCCTTCATCTATCAATCTATCTATAATCTATCATCTGTCTATTATCTATCTATAAAAATCTATCTATCTATTTATCTATCTATCTATCATCTTTATTATCATCTATCTATCTATCAATCAATAATCTATCATCAATCAATCACAATATAAAACAATGAAAAAGAAGACATCAAGTTGAGAGGAATAGGGTTGGAACATGGAAGAGATTGAAAGGAGGCAATATGGGAGTGTTTGAAAACAGGAAATGGAAAAGAGGAGATCATATAATTATATTTCAGTTAAAATACATTATTATTTAAAAAGATATTTCTAAAATAAAACAAAAAATGAATGTGAAACTGAGGAACATTCCTGACATTTGCAAGTCTTTTCATATAATAAGCTTGATCTCATTATAACATTTTGTAAGTCTTGACTCATGAAAAAATGAATTTATATTAAATTAGTATCTTGCTGGGTTTTTAAAATTATCTTTCAAATTATATATATATATATAAATATATATATATATTTATATATATATATAAAATTTCCTACTCAGAACAATATGTTAAATCAAAATTTAATTTCTTCCTCATATTTTGTGACACTAGGTCTGACTATGTGTCCCCAGGTAGCCTGGATCTTGCTATGTAGACCACGCTAGCTTGCAGTGCCTTGCCTCAGCTACCCAAGTGCTGGATGACTTGTCTGCACAAATACACCTAGCTTAAAGCTTAATTTCTTCCTGAATATTTTAGATTTGAATTATCTAAATCAATTTTTGAAAAGAAAAACAATGAATGAAATTTATAATAAATCTCCTTTAAAGAATTTTGTTTCCCATAAATATAACAGGATGAGGTCAAACTCTGTTTATTAAGACATTTTTATCCATTCTCTAAAAATAGAAACATATACTAATGCTTTTAATAACACATATAAAACATGTGTGATCATAATTCATTTACTACACTGAAAATAAATACCTAGATACAGTGAACTCATAGAACAAGGAATGAATGAACTATTATGGCTGTTTTTGCTATTAGATGGTAATTACTTGCCTTTGATATTTTTTGAATCAGCATACTCACGAAAATATGTGTTGTCATGATTTCTGGCTAATTGAGGTAATCTTATTGCCCTTATATTCTTACAAATTTTGATTATATCAAAAAGTATTACCCTAATGTTAGATATACTTTCAAAGAACCTTGTAATTTTTACCATTTTATATGCAAACCTAGGGGAAATTCCAGTTATCTAGAACAAGTCCATTTCTACAACATTCTCGACACCCTAAAAAGCATGTTGCTTACAAACATTTTGGCATTGGCCACATAAATAGGACGCTGGGTATGACCCATAGGGTGTTATGGTCGTATATCATATATGTAATTCCTTTTAAAAATAGATTGCTTAAAAATAAATTTTTTTACTATTTACATGTGAAAATATTATTTGATGATATGTAACATGTCATTTGAATTTCTTTTTTATCAATATATTTCATTGATAGAGTGGCAAGCACTTTCTTAGTCCTCTCATGGACTATCTTAAACTGTATTTTAAAAATCAGTCAGGGCTGAGTAGTAATACAATATAACATTTTTCATTGTGTTTTTATCAATTATGCCATTTTAGCAATGAAATCTCTTAAACATTTTAAATGCATTGTATTTGAGTTCTTGCATGGTTTAAGATATCTTGAATTTCTGTGAATCTCACTTCAGTATAACATACTGAACATAAGTTGTCAGGATGTAAGTTTTCTCTTTTATTTGACTAACACTGAAAATTATATTGCTCCAAATTTTATGTTAAAAATTCAGTGTACTTCCTAAAGTACCCTGTGCATTGCTGGAGAATGAATCTAGACATTGTACTATCAATCACACAAACCTTCCATGTAGCCACTGACTGTAATTGTATTTAAGGAACCAGCTTATACTGATTTAAAAGACAAATGTACACTCATACATAATTTTATCAAAAGGTATATTAAGTAATCTATACTAAAAATCAAGGCAATTAGATAAAATAATTTTAAAACAAACATTCTTTACTGCACATTTCCTTAACAGATATCATTTTGCATTTATATTTTCATTGAATTTCTTCTTTCCCAAAAACAACCAATTATTTTTATTTTCCTTCATTTTAGAATAACCTAACTTCCTATAGTTTCAGTAATGTTTGACCATTGAGATTAAGTATTTATTTTTTTAAAAAAAAGCAAACTATCTTTTTCATTTTACATACCTAACCCATTCCCCACTCTCTCCCCTCCTCCCATTTCCTTCACCTATCCCCTACCCCACTGTCACCCAATCCTCAGAGAGGGAAAGGCACATTGCTTTGGGGAAGGTCCAAGGCCCTCCCTTATATATCTAGGCTGAGCAAGGTATCCATTCAAAGAAAATATATCCCCAAAAAAGCCAGTACAAACAGTAGGGATAAATCCTGGTGCCACTGGCAATGGCCCCCTAATCTGCCTCAGCCATACATAACAAGTGTCACCCACATTCAGAGGGATTAGTTTGGAACTATGCTGGTTCCTTCCCTGTCCAGCTAGAGTTGCTGAGCTCCCATTAGCTCAGATAAACTGATTCAGGGGTTGTCCCCATCATGGTCTTGTCCTCTTTGCTCATATTCCCACTACTCCCACTCTTCGACTGGACTTTTGGTGCTCAGTCCAGGGCTTTGATGCAGGTATCTGCCTCTGCTTCCATCAGTTGCTGGATGAAGTTTCTATGGCGATATTTAAGATATTCATCAGTCTGACTACAGGGCATGGGCAGTTCAGGCACCATCTCCTCTATTGCTTAGGGTCTTAACTGGGGACATCCTTGTGGATTCCTGGGAATTTCTCTTTGGCAGGTTTCTTGCTAGGCCCATAATGGCTTCCTCAATCAAGATATTTCTTTCACATTTGTTCAACTATGTTCCTAGCAGCATTATTTATAATATCCAGAACCTGGAAACAACCTAAATACCCCTCAACTGAAGAATGGATAAAGAAAATGTGACACATTTACACATTAGAGTACTACTCAGTGGTTAAAAAAGAAAACAATGACATCTTGAAATTTAATGCAACTGTATGAAAATAGAAAAAACATCCTGAGTGAGGTAACCCAGAAGCAGAAAGATGAACATGGTATTAGTCACTCATAAGAGGATACTTGCTGTAAAGCAAAGGATATTGAGCCTGTAGTTCTTGATTCTAGAGAAGGTAAGTAATAAGGTGAACCCTAAGAAAAACATACATAGATCTACCTGGAAAGAGGAAATAGACAAGATCACCTGACAAAATTGGGAGCATGGGGGTGGGGGGAGTAG